>WTSP01016400.1:0-14138 GCA_025331215.1 Actenoides lindsayi | reverse complement strand
TGGGGTGTGGGGTGGGGGGGCGGGGGGGGGAGAGGGAGGGAGGGTAGGCAGGCCTGGGCCCAAAAAAGCACCAAGCTTTTATTGAAGAACTATGTGACTTATTCATTGCCAGGATATACTCTTCCATATGTCTTGTGGTGTTATTTACCTGCCCCACTGATATAACAGTGTGTTAGAAATAAAAGATGTGTGGATGTGTCTGTGTTCTACACACAAACTGTTGGAGGGATGGAACAGAGCAACCTCAGGTGATCATGGTCCAACGTTACTATTATCCATAGGACTCCACTCACAAACCTCAACATTTTGTCCCTTTCTGTGGCCACCCTGCATGCAAACACCTGACTTCCATGGTGGCTCTATTTGCAGAGCATCCACAATCATCAGACATTGTTTCATGGTATCATAAGCACTGACATTTACAATACATTACAGTTGTCTCACTGAGAACTTTCGACCAAAGGAGATGAATTAACATGGAGGGGCATTCCAATACTACTGGAGAAGTTCTTACTGACTTAAAATTTAAAAGATTTAATTTCATTTTCAGCTTGAGGGGTTTCTTCAATGTCCTGAACAAATGATCAGACCACTCAATAAGCAAGCTAAGACCATGAGAACTATCACAGAGCTTCACCAAAAAGATAGCAGATGAGGTGAGAGAGGTCTTTGGGACCAAAGATGGGAGGTGCAATTTTATATGCTTGAATTACTGGGAAAATAGAAAACCCCAAGCACCAAAATGAAAAGATTCAATCTTCTCCAGCTAACAATAGCACATTCTCCTTTCAGCAGGCATTCACTTGAGAACAAGCAAGCAAAAAGTCCTGCCAAGGAGTTTCTAGCTTTTGTAGGGCCATTGTGGGTGGCCCTACATCAAACTATGCCTTTATCAGGCTACAGTCCATACTACCACAAGCAATGACTTTACTCCAGAACTTACAGGAAAAATACTCCACAAGCTCAATCCCCACAGAAGAAAGCAGTCTCAACAACTCCCCGCCTTCACCTACCTTCCCTTGACTATGTAACCTGAATGCTTCCATGGTCTGCCTGCCAAAAATAACCTTGTCACTCACTCTTAGTGACTGAAATACAGCTGGAGGTGGCCAGACAGCACAACTGAAAAGCTGGAACCTTCCTGCGTTGAGCTCGCAGATGCATTAATGCTGAAGTATAATTATAGACCACCTAAAAACATAACTCTAAGCTGTGAAGCTGTGAGCAATGTAATAAAAAACATTCACCACACATGCAAGGCCAAGAGTCCTAGAATAAACTTGCCTCACACAAGCTTGTGCTGGCTGCCACACACCATTCCTTGACAGCTTTCCTGGTTGTAACCAGGGCTTGCAGTTGAGTTGTATCTTCCAGTGATCTTCAGGACTATTCACAGCAAAAGCATTTGTGTACTTCAGGGAGCTAAGGGTCAGAAATCAAACCTTCCCTTTGGCTTTGTTCTAAAGCCATGAATTAACCTATCGCCCCTTCCTCGAGTCATGAGATTAGTTTGAAAATAATATTGTCATGTGTTTATTTGCCTCCAGCATGAGATGCCCACATTCCCATTTTCAAGCTTTTTCTGCAATTCTTTATTTGAAAGAAAGAGAAAGCAAGCTGGGATTCTTGTGTGGCTAATGTACATCAAGCTGATGCTTTAAGAAAAACAGCAGCCATCATGAGAGTTGGCAACTCTCAAATCGCTGGTTATGGAGGAAAGAATATTAAACAGCAATCATCAATCTATCTGGATCCAGGAAGTGAGCCATGAAATGCTGACAAAGGGGAATATCTGGTCTGACAATGATGGTATATTTATCTTTTAAATGAAGAATAATGGAGTTACACTGAAGAGACTCATTTTAACTTTGTAACAGTAAAGTATCTATCTCATCACCTTAGGGTGATATCTGAACACCTCAGGGTAAGAGAATTTATTCTGTCTGCTCTTTTAGAGACCACCATTTTACACAGATAGATACTCTAGCCTCCAAAGAAGCCACACGAGCAGCATGAACAGAAGAAAGGGAGTATGGAAACGGCCCTTCTGAAGAGCACTTGTACAGCCTCCTGCCACAGCAGTAGGCCAGGTAGTCAGTTCCCTTTTCATTCTCAGCTTATTTTCTGCCAAATGTGGATAACACCAAATAATCACAAGAACGTTGGGGTTTGGGTAGCCTTCTGGGAGTTTTTTTAGGATGATGACATACTCACTTATTTTGTTTCCCAGCACATTAGGCCTTGTGATTGGGAGCATAAACATTGTACACATGCACAGAGCATCACACAAGAAAAGCACAGCTGTGCGCAGGGCACAGGTACTGGGACAGAAGCCGTGCCACCAGGGTACAGCTAACACCAAGCCGCACTCAGATCAGCCCGGAGCTTGTCCAGGCGCATTCATTCAAACCCAGCCTGAGCTAATTTTCTACAGACCACTACCAAAACACCCCAAACAAACCCCAAAACCTCAAACCAGAAGGCAAGGATGACACAGACACTGAATGGTGATGGGAACAGTAGGTCGCAGCTTGAGTTAGAAGAAAAATTGCAAGTACGGTTATAATGAAGGAAGCCAGAGAAACTCAGCATTCCTGCACATACGATCACCTATACCTAAGCTAGCTACAGATCCCTTACTAAGATCTCTACCTCGTTTTTCTTCCCCAGCAAGACTGGAGCCCAGCCCACACAAAAATATCTTTTTGTTGTTTTAAGCCAGTCATGGATTCATCATGCCATCCCCATATCTTCTCTACCTCAAGGCTGGATCCTACCCACAAGGACTCACACTCCCTTTCTGATAAACTTACCTGCTTTTTTCCTCACTATCCATGTCCTGTCTGCTGACATTATGAAGAAAGCAGGAGAGAAAAACCTCTAACGATACTAAGCAAATTCACTGCCTATAGAAAAACTCCTTCTTGGACTTGTACAGAAGTACTAAAGCCTTATCCCACTTGAAAGAAAATGGGTACCTGATGTGTGGGCACACAACTGCTGTCCCCAGTGCATATTTTGTCCCACCTGACCCCTAAATAGCACATGGCTGGAGCCAGACCTCTAGACAGCACCACCTCCTTTTGCTTTAAAGGACAGCAGAACCTCGTCTTCAGCCGAATGAAGCACTGAGACACGTTGTAGTCAGTCCACGCCAGAATAGACTGGGAAAGGAGCTATAGCTGCTGGAGCTCGCTGCTACCTCTCCCTTTCAGAGCTGTGTGCTTGGGCAGCCAAAGGAGCCTTCCAGCACATCCCCGTGGGTGGCAGAGCATTAGTGTTAGCAACCTGCCTGCCAAACAGCCGCCCTTCTCTCTCCTGCACTAGCTCTGAAAAATTCATCTATTATTTTTACTACTAAGGAGAGTAGGGCTTTATCTTAACAGCAGCCAAAAAAATGCAGCGGCACACATTAAATCTGCGCTACCAGTTGACCCACCTCAGCATTACAGAACGCTCTCTTCGACTGAAATAGCCCAGAGCGGGCAGCCAGCCCCGCCGAGGCCAAACCCCACTCTGGCAGTCAGTGGTTTTGGGCAGAGCTGAACACACAGGCAGCGCGTGATTCCTCCTGCCGGGAGACTACGCGGGTTTTTCCCGTTTGTTGCTCTCTCCAGGGGTGTGCTCGGCAAGAAGGTGCATGAGCACAGCAACCTCCCTCACAACTTCTCAGCAAACTGAGTGGGTTTCAGTCTCCAGCAAAATCAAAGCTGTCTTTGCTTCAGCTGTGCATGGAGAGGGGGTGCCTCTAGAAAGGAATTCGAGCTTGAACACAGAGCAGAACCAGACCATGGCAAAACCTTCAAATCCTGAAATCGCATGACTGAGCTTTCCTAACTACACAGTAAGCGCGTTGCTGTAGCAGAAAACCCGTTCCCATCAGAGTAGCAGTCTCATAAGTAATTTAAAGCAATAAAAAAACATCCCACCATCAAAAAAATTATCTAAATCGAAATGAAGCAGCTGATTTTGGTAAACTGCACTAAGGTCAAGAGTAAGCAAATGATAAGCTGTAAGGAAGACAGACAGCGGCAAGGAAGCTGCTTAGCTTAGTAACAAAACCCTTTCTGTTGACCTAGGTATGGAACAAGCCATCACTAGCTTAGACAGGAAAGTTTGTGCTCTTTTACTCGGGAAAGTGGGATTCATGAGAAAATTTTTATATCTTTCAAGAGCAAAATTATTTATTTTCTCCTGTAAAGCAGGAAACGCAGCAGCTGCCATAATTCTGCTGCAATTTGCTTTTCAGAGAGCACAGAGAGCTCATTTCTGAAAGTTAGTTGCTACCCCTAAAAATCTTGACCATTGGAATAATTTTTGCTGTGGTAAAAAACATCCTGGGCCACAGAGGGGTCAGAAATATGCATCAGCAATTGCTGCAGAATGGGTTGTTCCTACATTTTTTTCTCTGAAAGCCAGCATCCATGTTTTAGTGATGGCTATATGATGCTGTTTGATTCAATCCAAAAGAAAAATACCTGCTTTTTCACCTTATCCGTTTCTCTTCGAGAGAGGCTGATCGCGTATTAGCCAAACACAGATGTAAGAAGCAAGAAGGGTTGAGAAGGATTCGATGCAATGAAGCGAACGAGTATTTTCCCGTTTGTACTGCTTTCTCCCGAGCGAGCAGTTCATCAGCCCAGCACCTAACAAATGATTCGTGATAACGCGGGTACCTCAAGATGTCATTTGGCATAATAGGGTTGGGAATGTTTATGGAGACACGTCCGTAAGTAATTTGATAGAAACACAACTTCCTTTCCTTCTGAGAAACCAGCGACTGGGGAGGAGCAGGGGGAAATGACTTTCCAAAGCCATGTTGCTAAAAGAGCATATTTTACTGTTTAATCCTCAATTATACACATGACTTCGTTGCGGAAAGGTCACCAGACAAAGAAGTTCAGTGAAGCGGGTCTGAAGGGAGGGATTGTGTGGGTATGTCTCGGCTTCGCCCTTGCCGGATCCTTCACCTCCATAACAGGAGCACCTCCGGCCCCAGCGAAGGGCGACCCCAGTGCTCGCACAGCCCCGCACAGGAATTTGGGAGATCGGTGGGAACAAAGTGTCACAGCAGGGGAAAAAAAGACAAAGCTGCCCGCTGGCGATGGCCGCGCCCTCGCGCGCTGCCCACAGGCTCGAGGCGGGAGATGGCGACGGCCGGAGAGCGGCTCCCGGGGCGGGGGAGCGGCGGAGCCCGGCGCGGGAGGCCGGCCCGGGGCGCGCGGGGCGGGGCCCCTCATGTGACCCACCGGGCCTGGCGGCGGCCGCCCCTCACCCGCGCCCAGAGCCGCGCCGGGGCCGCCGCGATGCGGGCGGTGCTGCCCCTGCTCCTGCTGCTGCTGCTGGCGGCCTGGCAGCCGCCGCCGCGAGCAGCGCGGGCCCAGCGCCTCGCCGCAGACGCAGGTAGGGAGCCGTCCCGCAGGGCCCGGGCGGCCGCTCGCACGCCCTGCAGCCCGGCCCGCGGGAGACTCGGCCCCGCGCCTGGGGAGCTGTCTAACGCCTCCAGGTGCGCGGCGCTTTGGGACACTGCTGCAGCTGCGGGGGTGCTCCTGCAGCTGCCCCGGTCCCTAGATGAAAAGCAGAGCGAGCTCAGAGGGATCCACTGAAGCCCTCCTCCACCTAGAGTTCTAGTCCACAGAACTCCCGCAGCCTGAAAAAGAGAAAGGTAGGGGGATGCCTAACACCTTTGTACTCCATTTCCAGAAAACAGGACCGGTTGTGTCCTTTCTTCATCATCGGAGTTTCCTGAAGGATTTTTTACACCGCAGGAGAGGAAGGATGGAGGAATCGTTATCTATTTCATAATTATACTTTACATGTTTTTGGCCGTGTCCATTGTGTGCGATGATTACTTCCTACCTTCTCTAGAGATCATCAGTGAATGTAAGTGAATCATCCTCATCTTTTTCCTGTAAAACGAAGCAGTTTGGTGTAGAACATTCTCTTTAAAGAAAGTTTCAGAGTGCTCTGGAGACAAAACTAAGGAAATTTTTCAGAGCCTCCTGCTTATCAATACAATATTTCACTTGATACACTGTATCAACGTTATAATTGAGAAAGCCTACTCTGATTACACTCTGCACAGGCACTCAGTTAAAATGCTTTCCTTGTGCCTGAAGGAAAATGTTAAAACTTCTTCAGTATTAACTAAAGTGACAGTATAACTTTTGGGTGAGCAGCAGTATGCCCAGGTTACCAGTAAAACCAACAAGAAAAAAAAAGGGGAGGGGAAGACAAGAACCAAACCAAGAAACCAAAACTCTCCCTGTATCGAACCATGGGAATTAAGTACCTTGCTCAAGTTTCTGTATTTCTCTCAAAGCAGTGAACAAGCATTAGGATGATCTACTGTGCACATATTAAAAGGTATGACACAGGGGGGAAAGGAATACCGTGGTTACAACTGTTCTAAGAAATCTAATTAACCTGTAATAATTCCCCTGGCTTCAGCAGACCACTGAACTAAAGAGATGGTCTCGGCTTAAAGTTCAGCTTTTAATTGCCAAGAATTGAAAAAACTCCCTAGGGAAACTCAGCCCTGAACATTGGAAAACATTCTCTGGACCAGAATACTTACAGAAAATGTAAGCTTGAACATCACTGTAGAGCTAATTGTTTTTATTGATGATAAATAAGCAATTGTCGGACTTTTTCCAGTTAGCCAGGGGTCCCTGTTCTTAGTGCGCAGAACTTGGTCCACAATGTGAGTTACATTTCAGAAACAGTCAACTTACCAGAACAAAAATCTCATTTCATTCAAGCAAGACACAGGCTCTTACACTGTCCATATGAAGTGAAAATTTGATTTTAAGATCGCAGCACTAGTTTGAATTTAACTAGTATTTCTGGTATGCGAAGACACAGTAGCATGGATTTTCCTGGAAGACAGACAGACTTGACATGGATCATGTAGAAATATCACACTAGAGGCCAAGGAATTTCCCCAAAATTTTTACCCACATGAAACAGAGTTGAATCCTGCATAATTATGCCTATTTTACATCTTAAGATCACGCCCAAGTCTCTTATATTATCAGTACTTTTCTGCTATTTAAACTAACTTCTGTAATAAAGGTAGAACTAAGCCCAATAAATGGGGCTATGTTCTCAATATATTTTACCCATTTCAAACAAATGCATTAACTGTGTGAAAGTAAAGTTCACTCCACTAAACTGTAGCAGCTTCTAACATTATATAGTAATGCAAGTAAAGGGTACCGACTACTGAAGTATTTCTTTTTTTAAGCAATTCTTTTGCTCTATTCTCAGGCCTTGGCCTCTCTCAAGATGTTGCTGGAGCAACTTTTATGGCTGCTGGCAGCTCTGCTCCAGAGCTTGTCACCGCTTTTCTAGGTAAGAGACCTACGTTTTGATTCCTCAGAACCTAGAATTGTGTTACTTGCGTGCCAAACTGAAACGTACCAGAGAGTCATTTTCCTTCTAGGAGTCTTCGTGACAAAGGGAGACATTGGCGTCAGCACCATCCTTGGATCAGCAATCTACAATCTGCTTGGTATTTCTGCAGCTTGCGGGCTGTTTTCCAGCGTGGTACGTATCAACCTTGATAGTTCTGCTCCTAAGAGCCAAATGGTTATCCTTTCTGATTCACCAACAAAAGCCAAGAGAGACTTACTATGACAACTGCCAAGTTTATTATTTAGTAGCAAAACCAGCATGTAATCAGTTTTAAGGTAACTTGCTATGAAAGTTTTTAAAAACACTAACTTGTTAAATATCATACTTAAGTCACTCCTAAGAATCTTAACTTTTTACATAATATAGAAACAACATATCGATGCAGCATTTACAGCACTTAGTGAAAGTATTACAGACAAGTTTAAGAAAAGTAAATCCATCTGTGATCTGCAGGTTTCGAGGCTATCCTGTTGGCCGCTGTTTAGAGACTGTCTGGCATATACAATTAGTGTAGCAGCTGTCCTTGCGATGATATCTGACAACAGAATTTACTGGTAAGAACACAAGTAGTGTTTAATTCACGTTGACTGGAGATTGGCGAGACGGAGTTTTGAAAAACAAACAAAAAACCCAAACCCCCAAACTTCAAGTAGCCTGAACTGCCACTCACTAACGGAAATAAACAACCTGTTGGCTTTAAAAAACCGAGAGTCACAATGCTTGTAAAGATTATTACCTAAACATTCAAACCCTTCATATTTATCACGTTTGATCTGCATAGGTTTGTCTGTACAGACGTCACAATTTCTACCATAACTGTTTTGGCATAGCAATTAGTCTTCATAGTTTACTCCTTTTGAGCCTTCCCTTTGATGTAACGCTATCAAAGAAAGGCATTTGAAAAGAAAATTTGTTAAGAAAAACATTTGTCTGCCAGCAGCAGATCATGAGTTTCTGATGTTTTAACTCTCTTCCATCAACACTGAAACTCACGCTGCCTCAACAAGTCAGCCAGGTCCAGCATGAAGTCTCTGAAGTTTCTAACTGAAAATAGCACATGCTATCCCTCTCTAACCATCACTCGAAGACTCAATTTTGTAAGCATCAGTAAGATTTTCGCTCAGTAAGATCCGCTGGAAAACACACAGCTACACAATATACAAACAGGATTCTGCAGGGGCGGGCAATTAATCAAACTGCTGAAAGATACGAGGATGCTCATGAACTTCCACAACGCCAGCCACACAACTGCGAATAGGTGGTTTTGTGTGTTTTCCTTTTGTTACTCATGCAAATGTTCTCTCTCTCCGTAACACCAGCCATTTTAACAAGTTAAAGAGTTGGGGTCATTTCATTACACGTTCTGTAATATCTATTTCATTCTAGGTATGAAAGTGCATCCTTATTGTTGATATATGGGTGTTATATTCTGGTGCTGTGTTTTGACATCAAAATCAACCAGTACGTCATGAGAAAGTTCAGTCCCTGCTGTACGTGTTTTACGAAAGCTGTGGCAGAGAGTGCTGAGCAGCAGCCCCTAGTTGGGTGGAGGGAAGAGAGTGGACCTCTAATTCGTCAACAGTCAAGAACAGATAGCGGAATTTTTCAAGACGAGCTGGACTACTCTCAACTTTCAACAAGCTTGCATGGGCTTGATGAAATCTCTGCAGGTATCATGATGGTTGTCTCTAGCACTTTGCATACCTGTTTGCTTTAGTTCTAATAAAGAATAGATTCTGAGATAGTACTAAGATTTTGTTTACAGAATAACTTCACCATAGTATTTAAACCACAGTTCTTCCCTGGAATAGAAGCAAAATCAGAGTGGTGGTATTTATATGAAGTTAGTTGCTAGAGGAAGGCTAGGATAGTTGCTCATTTATGTTATATTAGAACAGCAAACTTCCATTAGTCTTTGCTGCACACATTTGAAACTTCCCAGCAACACCGCTTGTAAAATGGATTATCAGCTGAAAGACACACTGGTACTGTACCAGTAGATACTGGGTTTTTTTATGACAATGGCAGGTTCAAAGCCCAAAATATGCATGATATCAGAAGTGAAGGAATAGCTATGATGTGGCCACAGATTATCAGCTTCCTCTTCACTCAGGCCAAAACCAGCAGTTGGTACTTACGCTGAGTAAATGTTTTGTCTCAGCATTTACAGAAGAGTTCATTTTTCATCCACCTTAGTTCTCTCCTAGTCATGTGGTAATAAAGAACATTCGATTTCAGAGTTTTGTCCAGTGTGATGTAGGTACTGCATGAGACTACAGCTAGAACTTGAGGAAGTACTTTTTGACTTTTCTCTGGTATTCTCACAAGTAGAGGCCAGTAATGTGTCTGTATGCTATGGATTCAAACAATGCTATTATTTAAAATAGTTACTTTTTCTTTAACAGATCATCCAAGTGTCTTCACCATGCCTGAAGCAGATATGAAAAGAATTTTGTGGGTGTTATCCCTTCCTATTATTACTCTACTCTATTTGACTATACCAGATTGCAGAAGACAGTTTTGGAGGAACTGGTTCATGGTAACATTTTTAGTTTCAGCAGCATGGATTTCTGCAATAACTTATGTTCTTGTATGGATGGTAACAATAGCAGGTAAGGTACCTGAAGTGCTGCTGCTATACAGAATTAGCCAATCACGAATCACTGAAAAGAATTTTCTCCCTATGAAGAGTTTTCCTTTCCACAATTAACAGTCAGTTTAGCAACACATACTTTGCTGTAAAACACACAACAAACAAAAGCAACAGAAACTTATGTTTGACTGCTCAGTTTGCCACATTCTTCCATCTAAAGAAGACCACTTTAGAATTTAGCTGCTTCAGACTGCTTAACATTACATGAATGAGAATTTCTTTACATAGCTACAAAAACCAACCTATCTTTAAAAAGAGACAGTTGCATTAAACTTCACAAAGTGAAACAATTAAATACACAGCAATAAACTTGGTAATCTGAAGTCTGACAAAAACTGAATCCACCAAGACCAGAATTAAAGGTTCAGGATTCTGTAAATGATACCTGTATTTTTCCTGAACACTATAATAAGAGGTTTGGCATTAAATGAACTGCCAAAAAAACCCCAAACTTGCAAATTTTTGCACTATTTCAACTATAGTGTCATGCATTTATTAAGCATTCTTGGGGGGGGTGGGGTGGGTGTATAATGTACCTCTTACAAATCCCCATCATTAAGTGAAGCAATAAAAGAACCGCCCTGAAGTGAGAGAAAGGGTATGAACTTCTATGTAAAAACATTAATACCTTAATATATTTTTAAGAGAAAGGTCTCCTCATTTCACTGTTTCTCCAGTCACATTGAAAAAAAACCCAGGTTTTAATTTTAAGAACAAGTAGAAAAATCTCTAAACAAGAAAGAAATGTTAGGAAGCTTGCTATAGCTCGCTAATCCTACTCAAGTATTCTGCTAGTTCAGCATCCCAAACTTGTTTTCAACTTAAGTTCAATGAATAACTCCTTGTTTAGTGCAGAAACAGACCTACACAACTGGTAAACCTTTGAGAAATTACTAGTATATCACTGGATATAACACCCACCAGGTTCACTCTCCTTGCTCAAATACTTTTCCCCTTGTATCTAAAGAGCAAGTGTTTACTGTGTGAATGCTAGAAGCCTTTGAAACAAGATTCAAATGAAAGTTACTGCTGTTGTACTAGACAAAGCACTAATTCATATGAAAGCAGGTACACTGGAGATTCAAACAGTGCATTAGTGTTCCTCCACTTTGAAGAGTCATCACAAGCAGTATTGGGGACCTTGGCCCACTACTTCCAGGTCAAATGTGGTCTATTTACATATTAAAACACTAAAAATTACACACACATTATATTCAAGTCCAGGTTCTTTCATGAAGGGTGACTCAAAGATTCTACCATTGCATAAACAGACTATCAAAATGTCACAAACTTATCATACATGGGGACTAAATTTGGATGGTCAAAACCAAACCTTTTTGTTGCTAGCAAAGAAAATTTGCCTACTTATAGCAAGATATTGCTACTGATACATGAACTTAACAAAAGCTAGAAAAATAACACCATTCTCTCCATGTTCAGTTGACAGAAAAATAGAAGAAAAATTAGATTCACCTGAGTTTAGATTCTATCTTGTAACCTTCAGAGGGCTAGAAACTCCTGTTGGGTGTATAAGGCTGGTTCTTATTTCACCTTGTTTTGCTTGGCACGAACCATCATTTTCCAGCCTGGATGGTTTATAAAAGATGATCTTGTTGGTCCCTCATCCTACAAATCTCTTACCTTAGGAGTGATGGAATAAACTTCAGTACACATTCTGCAACAGGATCATGTTAGTCCCTCTGAACCAACCAATAGTTTCAAACATATATTTACTGGGCTGATACAGACTAAGCCACTATGTACTAGGCAAGCACTGCTGACCTAGTTTACAGAGTACTACCTATTTTAAGAAAGCTGTTCTTATTAGTGTCCAAATATTGCAAATAAGAATTCAGATTAAAAAAAAAAGAGACACTTCTTAGTGAACAAAAAAGTTTAAGAAAAACTATTTACTTAATAGTTTAAATAGAGGTATCAACTACTTCAGTATATTGATACTTGTGAATGGTGCAACTGCTCAACAGGTTTGAAGATCTGAATCTGTATTTTAAGTGAGAAATTAATATTCTTATAGGACATGTCATGCTGAAAAAAAAAAAGTGTGGGGGGGGAGGAAATAAGTGGCTGTTTTAGTAACAATTTAGAAGTTCTCTAATTTAAGCCAGTATTTACCTAAAGCTCATACTTCTAAAGAATTACTTGCACTTACTGCATTTTTATTCTTCCAAATCCAACAAAAGAACTTTCTAATTGGAGAGAAATGGTAAAGCCATGTAACTGTAACAGTACTGTAGTACTGATCTTGGTGACCTTCCTCGACAAGAAAATGTATGTCTTTTTTTTCCCTCCCCCTTTAAAGAGTGGGTGAATAAAAGTTACTGCTTTGTGAGGTTTTTGAGCACTGATGAGATGCCCAAAACCATAAAAGACTATTACCTTTTCCAGAAGTTGAGAGAAGGGCCAAAGAAAAGGAGAAAAACAGAGTAAATTTAGATACCTAAACTTCTACTGTATCTGAAAGAGAATTCATCACTGGTATTGTCTTGACCACTGGACACATTCCACTCAGGTTTTTGAGAAACTTAAGATGGTTACTATACTACAGTTCCTTTTTTGTTTGATTGCAGAACAAGGACAAGATGATATTTCTTTATTGTTATTCTTGTTTTTAACTACTTCATGGCTCAGTCACTTCATATTTAGACATTAGCTTACAGATTTCTTTTGAAATGATGTTATAATTACAAATCCTTTCTCCAGCAAACAAAGTCCAAAGCTATTTCTTTGGATGAAACTTAAACTAAAAGCATACTTGCATTTTCTACCATTATTTATCAACTGCAGGTGAAACACTGGGAATTCCAGAGTCAGTAATGGGTCTCACATTACTGGCAGCAGGAACAAGTGTACCAGATACAGTTGCAAGTGTGCTGGTGGCTCGAAAAGGTAAAGATTTTAGTACTCAGGTTCATTCCAATGGATGTGTTTAAAAGGTACTATGAAAAAAAAAAAAGAATTCTAGTCAACATTTCCAGAAATTCAAGGAGTAACTTCAAAATTTTTGCTCCACGTTCTAGAGCTTCAGTTTACTAATAATAAATAGCTTACCTGAAGAAGCTGTGGCTCAGACATTTAAAACCTCTCAGAGTATCTCAGAGAAGCATTTTAGATTGGTTTGATTTGTTGTTGATCAAGTGTTACAGTTTACTGCAAAACACAACTGGGTTTTATAATAGCCTGTCTAGCTTATTTTAAGTGCAACTGTGCTGATGCTGGTGATTTAGGGAGACTTTTTTTTGCATGCTTGTGGTACCCAAAACCATGTTCTGTAGAATCACGACTATAGTTCTTTCAATCACAAGCCTGAAAAGGGAGCTCTGTGAGAAATTGAGCAGTGACAGTCTGTTCCTCCAAAACGGTTTGGCAATATCATACAATACAAATTAAGCAGACTCATTTGTATTTCTTCTTTTACAGGAAATGGGGATATGGCAATGTCGAACATTGTAGGATCCAACGTGTTTGATATGCTCTGTTTGGGAATACCCTGGTTTATAAGAACTGCCTTCATAAACACCTCGGGACCCATAGAAGTGAGCAGCAGTGGTTTGACATACACAGCCATTTCTCTTATCTGTTCTGTTGTTTTTATTTTTCTGGCAGTTCACTTGAATGGCTGGAAAATAGATAAAAAATTGGGAGGAGTTTCTCTTGTACTGTACTTAGTATTTACTGTGTTATCAATTCTATACGAACTTGGCATCATAGGGAACAATCCTACAAGGGTCTGTGGTAACTAGTTTTAATCGGCGATTATACGGATGAAAAAAAAATAAAAGCAGGAGCAAAAGATCAGTTTCTTCATATAGTCAAAATAATAATAAAAAAAATAAATCTAAACTCCCACTGGGCTCTAAATCTTATTTACAGAACTAAGTTATGTCATTAAAGTAATATTAAGTAGAACAAAAACATCACAGCCTAATTGGAGCCCTTTCTTTTAGAGTCAAGAATTACAGTATGACTACAACACACATATAAAACCAAAATCCTGAAAAAAAGACATCTAGTTTTTACATTACAATGTTGATACACACTGGGGGGGGGA
>WTSP01016399.1:37320-58999 GCA_025331215.1 Actenoides lindsayi | reverse complement strand
ACAGACTGCTAACTTCAGACAGTGCAGTTAGTTAGAAGAACTGAGCTGAAAAGTAAAATCACTGAACAGAATTAGTTCTATTCTCACTTAAACCAGGACATTTAGTTATACCAAAATACCAGCACCTTCCCCACATGCTTTCTCAGTACATGATCCTGTGTTGCTGCGAGCAGAAAGTCAGATTCTCCTTTCTTCGCCTTAAATCATGATTTCATAGTGTAATTCTGCTTTTATTTCTGTTTCAGCCTCTACTTTTTCCTCTGTGTTGAAAGTACAAAAAAATATTGTAGATATTGCTTTGGTTTTTTTTCCTGACTGACTTTTTCCTTTCTCAGAACAGCAGCAAATGAAATGAAATGATGAACTGTGAAAATATTTTCTACAAAACCTGAGAGGTTTTTCTGCATTTAGTGAGCTTAGTCTGTAGCAATCTCAAACACTAAATAATTTATTCTGGAGGTTACTAAAATCAGAAGAAAGCAGCTTCTCAAATGTAGCTTCTTCAAATTCAAAAATGACATTTCCAGAGGTCATCTCTAATTCTTCTACCATTTCCTCAAACTGATCACCATATTACTGTTACAGTTCTCTCTTACATAGTAAAAAGAAAACCAAAAGAGACCATATTCAGTGGGTCCACAAAAGATACAGAGAAATGTTTGGGTTCCAAAATACACTAACTAAACCAAATGTATGGTATTAAAGCTCAGTTAAAATTAAATCTAGCCAGGGAGATCAAGGGAAATGCCAAAAATTTCTATATGTATATTAATGGCAAGAGAAAGACTTGGGAAGGTGTGGGCCCCCTCAGAAAGGAAACGGGAGAACTGGTGACAAGTGAAACTGAGAAGGCTGAGGTTCTCAACAACTTCTTTTCCTCAGTTTTCATTGGTAAGGGCTCCAGCCACATTCCCGGAGACACAGAAGGTAGTGGCAGGGCTTGAATGAAAGAACTGCCCATTGCAAGTGAAGATCAGGTTCATGATCATCTGATGAACCTGAATGTGCACAAGTCCATGGGACCCACGGGTGCTGAGGGAACTGGCAGATGAGGTTGCTAAACCACTATCTATTATATTCCAAAAGTCATGGCAGTCTGGTGAAGCCCTCACTGACTGGAAAAAGGGAAATATAACCCCCATATTCAAAAAGGGAAAGGCGGATGAACCTGGGAACTACAGGCCAGTCAGCCTCACTTCTGTGTCTGGTAAGACCATGGAGCAGAACCTCCTAGAGGCACTACTGAGGCAGAAGAATAATGATGAGGTGATTGGCTACAACCAACATGGCTTCACCAAGGGCAAATCATGCCTGACTAACCTGGTGGCATTCTATGAGAAGGTCATAACATCAATAGATGGGGGAAGAGCAACCGATGTCATTTACCTGGACCTGAGCAAAGCCTTCAACACTGTCCCGTGTGACATTTTGGTCTCCAAGCTGGTGAAATATGGATTTGATGGATGGACAATTCAGTGGATAAAGAACTGGCTTGACGGTTGCTCCCAAAGAATGGTTGTCAATGGGACAGTATCCAAGTGGAGTCCCTCAAGGATCAGTACTGGGACTAGTTTTGTTTAACATCTTTGTCAGCGACATGGACAGTGGCATTGAGTGCACCCTCTGCAAGTTTGCCGACGACACCAAGCTGTGTGGGGCAGCTGACACGCTGGAGGGAAGGGATGCCATCCAGAGGGACCTGGACAAGCTGGAGAGGTGGGCCCATGCCAACCTCATGAAGTTCAACAAGGCCGAATGCAAAGTCCTCCATCTGGGTCAGAGAGATCCCAAGCACCAGAGAGCAAGCCCTCTTCAAACACATTTCTGTGTGCACAGTGGAGGAGGTGATCAGGAACCATCATCACAGATTTACCAAAGGTAAATCATGGCCGAACAACCTGAGTGCTCACTGTGATTAGACAACTGGTTTTGTGGACAAAGGTGAAGCATCGAATGTCATTTATTTAACAAATATATTAGGCTCAGAGAGCAGTGGTTAATGGGTTGTGGTCCAGATCTAGCCAGTGACAAGTGGAGCACTGCAGGGGTCTCTCTGGGGACCTGAGCATTGAAGACCTTTATCAGTAACTTGGAGGAGGCCCTTTCAGCATTGCTAAGGGGATTTACATTACAAAGGAAGAATTGATGTAAGATGGTGTCATGGTATCTTGAGGTTACAAAGACTTCTTCGATCTTGTCAGGGAGCAGGGGAAATTCAGATGACAGTTCTGGAGTTCAAAACTAATGACAGCAGGAAATACTGGAGGCAAAGCAAAGAAGTGTAACGTGCGGCAAGGCTTTATTTCTGTGAAATACTGAATCATATGCTTCAAAATAGAGCAGGGCGACTGAAGGGGACTCAGTCTCAGAGGAAGGAGGAGCTGATGGTTGTCAGACAATTACCTGGAGCAGATAGGGAGGCAGCATCCATTTAAAACAAAAGATTTTGAATGGTCAGACACCATTCAGAAGTGAATTGAACAAAAGTATTACACTGTTTAGGAAATATTTCAGCAGCATCTGCACTAGTGCCGGGATTCTGGGTCTGAGTAGAAACATCCCATTTGGTAAGAGTTTATGCAAATTAATTTTCCTTCATATGGCAGTAGAACAGTGGCACGTACAAATCCACTTTCCAGCCATACAAAAGTTGCCTAACAGCAAGAAACCAGTAACAGAACAGTGAGCCTTCCTCAAACCGTATGACTAGAAAACATGGAATACTGTTACCATAGCCTGCAAAATGCCTATCAGCAGGGATGTACATGTCTAGGAAGAGAATGTGAATGAAAGTCAGGAGAAAATCACTTAAAAGAGGTTTTCTGGTAGTCAAAAAGCATTGATATCACAGTTCTGAAAAACACCTTTGGCCAATGCTGGTTTTAGAGCACAGTAAAGTGAACAGTTGGATTTATTACTGCAAGTGTGTTAGATGGAAATAGAAACAGAAATAGAAGCACCGGTATTACAAGCTCTCTGTCTATTTGACACATACCCATATAAAGGAAAGGGGTAATACTTAATTTGTATTGTTTCCAAAATGCAGGAAATTGACAAAGATAATCTTTGGTTAAAAAGAATGACTACAAGCTAAAAAAATACTGAAATATATTAGGTAGAAAGGAAACACTAACAAAAGTAGGGAAGCAGTAAAATACTCAATGATGCAGAGAAGCCAGATATATTCAAAAGACTTATTCTGTTCTCTGTTTTGAAAGAAGCTGCATGATCTACACTTACCACTGTAACATGATAAAGTATTTTCTAGTCCAAAAGTATCTCAACAGGATATTACACCATAACCATAAGAAAGAAATTTTTTAGCAAACCCAAATAGCTTGCACCAGATGTATAAAAAGTTGGCTTAGGGCATTTTGGACAGCTGCTGTTTATTTTCAGTACACCTAGTACTGGCACAGTCTAGAAAGCTGGAGAAACATTAACATCCTAATATCCAGAAAGTGAGCAGGGATAACCCAAGTAATAAAAAACTTTCTATAACTCTCAATAAATTAATGGAAAACCTGACTGAGCATTCATTTATCTTAGAGAGAAGTAAGAAACAGGGATATAAGTACTGCCTCTCAACAGTGTCTCTTGAAAAATAAATCATGTCACATAAGCCTGATTACATCCTTCAGGACACTACAAGTTCAGCTGATAAAGGAGTCAGTAGAGATATAATGTGCTTCGATTTCTGCAAGGCATTTGAGTTAGCACAGAACAATCTGATGAAAATATCAGAACTATACAATATTAATAAATTCCAGTTTAAATAGATTAGAGAACAACCCAATCTCAAAAAGTAGCTGTTAATGTGAAATCATTAAATGAAGAGATTAGTTGTCGTTTTTATAAGATTTGTATGACACATTCATTGAGTGAGTATAAATATGCTGCTGATAAACTCAGGATGAATAGGCAAATTTGTAAATCACCATTGCAGAGGAGGTAATGGTGATATTTTTTTCTTTTGGACTATCAGAAGTTATCTCCAGGAACAAAGGCTGCAATGCAGATGTATGGACTAGGGCCTGTAGAACCTCAAAAGCATTTACATGTTTTCAATGCATGTCTCAAGATTTAGGGCTGGGCCAGGCATTAGATGAAAGACAGATTGCCCTCTATTAACCCCTCTCCCTTCCCAAAGGGTATAAGGAAAAGAGACTTATGGATTAGAAAACTAAAACAGCTTTAATGAAAATAACAGTAATAAAATGGAATATATACAAATACATACAAAAGGTCAATATCAAACCCAAACACCCTGATGTCAATTACGCCACTGTCACCACTGATGCTTTGGAGCAGGCACTGAGGAAGTCCCAGGCAGGGCTCAGTGGCATATGGGAACCAGATTATGGAACCAGATTATGGAACTGGATTCAAGAACACATGGATTGGGATCAAAGGAAGAATGGACAGAGTTCTCCTTGGATGCTGGCCATTGAAGAAGAGAACTTGACCCTTGTGATCCCCCAATTTTATACTGAATATAATGTGTTTGGGATGGAATACCTCATAGGTTAGTTTAGAGTCACCTGTCCTGGCTGCTGGTCCCCTCAGGTGTTGCCTTTTAATTTCTGCACCTCCAACATGGTACATGAGAATTAGCAGTGACCTTGGTCTGCACAGGATAAAGTATAAGCAAGAGCCCTTCTACAGACCAGTAATTGGTAATAACTATAAACATCGAGCATTATCACTGCTAGAAGGAGACACTGTCTGCAAAAATATGCCATTAACTTCAGAAAGTGCAGTCACTTAGAAGAGACAGAGCTGAAAAGGAAAATCACTGAACAGAATTAGTTCTGTTCTAACACAAACCAGGACAACATGGAGCAAAAAGGAAGGCTAGGGAGGAAAATTTAATTGCTTATATGTTACTGATAAAACAGGGACCAGAATGCTACCAGTATAGTTTTGACTTCATAAAGAACAGTGAAATACAGATGATCAAGTTGATGTGAATTAATATACTGCAAGTACATGCTTCCAAACAAAAGCTTGCTGATATGATGACAGATGAAAAGTAGGTAGGAAATCAGGTGTGAACACTTCACAATGAGCATTCATCCATGGACTGTTCTCTTAGCTGATGGTGGATTCCCAGCCTGTTTCTCCAGATGAAGAAGGAATGTCTTCCTTCAAGGTTCTGTGTAGAGAAATGCAAATTAAAACTAAGATTTGAAGCTCAACACAGGCAAAATTTAGTAGAAGTCAATGGTCCACTACAGACATTAAGCCGGGTAAACAAAAGATCTCAATTTTCCAGGTGTAAATCTGTTTTACATGAATGCCATGGGCAGCTTGATAATCCTTAAATCGGCAGATTTTAGAAAGATACATCTTAAAAATTGCATATGTACACTGAGAGGGGCAGAAGAAAACATAGTTTCATCTATTTATGTTCTGAACTGGCAAGACCAGAGCCAGAAATGCTCTGAAAGCTGAAAAACTTCATATCTCTTCAGCATTATATCATGGTTATGTCTCAGTTTTTCATATTCCTAGCAAAAAAGAACAGCAAAAATGTGACTGAAGCAAGTGTTGCTTAAGAGGGATTTGAGATTTTTTCCTCCACTTATTTTAGCTGTTTTTTGGCACAAAGCAGGAAGGCAGAAAAGCTGTTGGTGCCCTCTTATCTTAATATTTCCATCCCAGCCGTAGGCACCCTGCAATGAAATCACATTTGAAAGTGTGCCAGAACGTTACAGCAAATGCTGCCATTCAGCTGGGATGTTCCATCGCCCTCCAACCAACAGTCAGGAAATGCCCTATAGGATAATCGACAGGCTACTGTGAATTACACAGCTATACATAGCACACCACGGGTGCCTGGTGAAAGGATGATAAAACACAAGTGAAAGTTGAGGTTTTATGAAGTTATTTGCACCACAGAGAAGTATTTATCACTGTACTTGCAGTTTTTCTATTTTTCCTTCCCCCAATACATATAGAATAGGGAGTAGATAGCAATAAAAAATGGTGAAATATGATCTTTAAGAAGTTCACTCTCTCATTTCTGTATTTTTTTCTGTACTTGCTCCTTTGCTAAAGCTCTGTAGTACCACTGATATCAGATCAGTCTTGTTCCTATCTCTTCCTCCAAACTACTTTCTCATCAATAAACCTCCCTTATTCTTCAAGTCATCACAAAAGACAGGGAAGGGTGGGCATGTATGTATTCTCATAACACAACTACAGGTACTGATCTAAGGAGCATAGAGACATAGCACTCAAAATTCTCTTTTAGTACAGAAATAAATCCCTCATTTTCTACTCTCAACATTGAAGAGACAACTTGAAGGATATGGTTGATTAGAGAAGAAATAGCTCCCTCTGAAAGATACAGAGAAGACTCATGAAAATTTAAAGATGAAATACAACCTTCAGGAGGGCTGAGGACAAATATCAGCAGACTGCCTGTTATTTCTGCATGGACCATGTACCCTTCTCCACAGATGCAGCATTTCAGCAGTGTATAAGACATAGATAATTACTCATGCAACTGTGTGTTAACCCAAATATGTCTGTATTTTTGTACTCCCACATACTCAACAGAAGCACACAACTGCAGTTGAAGGAATCTGAGGATCCACACAACTGAAACTTCTATCCAAAATACTAGTTTCTATCTTTGTTACATTAATATTGATCACATAAATGGCTTGGAGTTCTGATTATTTATAGAAGCTTTTTAAATCCATCAATAAATAATTACCATCAAAAATCTCACATCTTTTACTAAAAAAAGAGACAGACAAAAAATAAGAAAGATACTTGAAATGTAAAACATTAAGTGTGGTTCTTAAACCGGTGCTACTTCTCCCCTCTAACTGACATGACATTTCCCAAACTGCTGGAAGAAGTTAAGAGGGGCTGGAGCCTTCATGTTTACTTGAGCTCAGAGTCATCCTGGTTTCCTGAAAGAAAACTATGAAACAGTCACAGAGAAGTAGCAAAAGGATGCAATATTTTGCCTCCATCCTGCTCCACCGCAGAGGAGGACAGCCCACACCACACTCTCTTCAACGGTGTAAACACAGTCTCATGTTTTAGTGATTATTTTAGCTCAACATTGACCAACAGGTTAGGTCTGATCCCCTTTGAGAAATATCAAATCTGTACCTGACTGCGTAAGTCACTGCACATTGTTTGTTTTTGGGACATAGTTTCCTACAAAACATAATACCTGGCAAGAAACAAAGATAGTAAACAAAGCAAAGACAGAGAAGGGGCAAATAAGAAAATACCAAGAAAGGAAGAAACAAGTTCACAAGTCTCACATTGCAAGTGAGGATCATGGCCTGTCTCAGTCCTGGGAGATGCGATACAAACCAGATTATTCTTCTTCTGTTTGTCTAGTGAGTACACCTCCCAGAACAATATAAGCCTAGTGGTACCATAGACCATCCTGGTATTTCAGGAAGTAAAGATAAAGAGTCTTTCACCTGATCTCAATGTCACATTAAGTCTTTTAGGAAATTGGATGGATATTCTTACTCTTTTATTTACTAGTTTCAGATGATCAGTTTTTGTTCATTCAGTTCTCATCTCTTCCATGCCAGATATGATCTCAACATCATTCTCAGGTGGTATCAGCAGACTTTTTTGCTGAGATGTGTTAATTGTCCCCATGCATATGGCTAACCAATGGCAAATCTGCCGACTTAGTGGCTTCTGCAATGAGCAGAGGAATAATTACTGTGACTCAGCTGATGCAAGGGAATTTGTTAGGCTACTGTGTCTCAACTGTTTGCCTGAGTCAAAGCTCTCTCTTTTCTTCTAATTCATAATTTGTAACAAGTAAAGGCTGCAATTTACCTACTCCCACTTACTCCTTTTACTTCCATTTTTACTTTCCATTACTTTTACATCCATTTACTTAGGGGTTGATTTCATGTCAGGGCAAAGTTTCTGTCATCCTCTGCACTTGAACAGAATCTTTCAGAAATGCATTTCTGTTGTCAGCTGCAGATTTAGTTAGTTTGGTGTCTACTTAACCACACACTTCTATGGTCTTTGTCATCCTAAAAAATTTGAGCATGCAAAAGGAGCACAAAAAAGTCAGCCTACTCACATTGTATGAATGAAATTTGTGACATGAAATTATAATGCGTTTCAAATTTTCATTATCATCAGTCATGACTAATCAGATTTCATACCAGAAACTGATGGGTTTTCAGAGTATTTTTGACATTCATTCCGAATACTCACTCCAAGAAGTCTGCACCAAAGAGAAAAGGTTTTAGCCATGCTAAGTACCAGTCAAATACTCTCTATTCCTTCAGCTCTTCCTTAAAATTTTACCTCTGCTATTTAACTTTTTCTTCCTCTTTACTCCACTGAGTACCACAGACTCAGATTCAAGAAAGCAAACCAATTCTTATTCTTTGACTCCATCCCAATTCTGAACAAGATTTAAAGTACATTTAAGGCTGTGATTAAGCCAGACTCTCCTTTCTTGTTCTGGTCCTTTATAAAGGTTTTTACTAAAAAGATAAACCCACAGTGATTAGGAGCTGAGTTTGAATGCCGGAACCTTACACAAATGCAGACTCTTTTCCTCTTCATAGGCCACACAAGCTTTTCTATACACTGAAAAACAGTGAAGCTCAGAGATAATACTACAGACATGAAAAGGAAAAAAGAGACAGATGAATACAGCAGAATTAAAGGTAGTCACACCACATGCAAATAACCAAATCTGTAAGTGATGCTCTGAAGAGAGGAGAAGCTTTCTAAAACAGTCTCAAAAGAAGAAAGGAGGCCAAGCTCCGACTATTTTTACATAGTGTCAATTTGCAGCTCATCAGCAGGACAGCGCAAGGGAGGATTATGCAACTCCTTCAGGATGGTTATCCTGTGAGAAATGTAATTAGAAGGGCTCTGCTCGCAAAGCATGACGGTCTGAAAAGGTTTCCTCAAAGGGAGATATCTACTACCAATCCTAAAAGTGGGTCAGGGTCAAGACATAAAAAGAAATGGAAAAGGAGAGGGGAGGAATAATAAAATAATAAAGGGGTCTATGGACTTGGCCTTTAACCCCTCCCTTATACCCATGGTGATGGCAAGGGCAGAGAGAAAAAAGGCATCTCCTTTCTCATTATAGGGTACCAAAGAAGGGCAAATAGGCTTAAGACAGTGGTCGTGTCATCATATTGTTGACAGAAGTGGTAGCAAAAGCATCAGGAATTCATAGTGGAAGGTAGAACAAGGCCAAACATAGAAGGAAAGTGGTATTCCCACTTTAAGGAGGGAGATGTTTGTGCACTGTATTTCTGCTCCTATAGCTATGGTTTGTTGGAAGACAGCTAAAGCTGTGATTGTGTTCATATGGTAATTGTTCCTGTAACAGTGTGTTCTCTGAGCAGTAAATAACTACACTGAAATCAGGTAGAAGGCTGGAATTGCAGAACCAAACGCAAAATGGCTTCATGTGCACATTCTTCCTGTGGCCTTCTCGTACCAGAGCACCTTGCAAAATGCTCAAGTGGTTCATCTCAAGAGACCAAAGGGTTAATGTCAGAGAATTTGCAGATCCTGTGATGTATCTATCACCCTAAAGTGCTAGACTGAGACCAGCAGACATGTTGAGGTTTTGTTTCATTTCAGAGTTACTGAACATTAAAAAAAAAAAAAAAAAAAAAATTTAAAAATTTCACTCCTACTATTCAAATAGAGATATATTTTCAAGCTGAAAGGTTCAAGGTCATTACTCTGTTCCATGGGCTATTGCTTTTGATAACAGAAATAAAAGATGTAATCTAATCAAGTCATTTACTCTTGCAAACAGATCACAGCATAGTAACAATAGCTGCTCCTATGCATTAATGAAAGTGCTCAGCATACAGACTTAATGAGAATGAACAGAAACTCTGTTGGCACAATAGATGACCCTGCTACAAATCCATAAACTGTGCAGTATTTCAGCAACATGCTCCACCAACAGACCTCTCTGAGTCCATTTTGGTTTAATGGCTTGATAATAAAAGGCATCCTCTTTTGAAGACAGTAAACAGAAGGCATCTATGCACTGATCTGCATATGCTCCAGAAATGATCCTTTTTTGACCATGTTTTGGTGATGAGGCATCTCTCAAAGAATGAGAACAGAAGTCATTGTCATAGAACCACATGGTTTGTCTCAGAGAAGTGACTTCAGTACTTATTTTCATCAGTGAAGCCAAGCAGACTGACCAGTCTCTTTTGCTCTTCACTACCAAGTGTGCGTAAACACAATCTCTTGTCTCATACATTCTGTGGCTGGCTACTCAAGTAATTCAGAGACAGATGCTACTTGGAAAGCAGACAACACAATCAGCCTTCCCCTCTAGGAGCATCCCATCTTCTTTCCCTGAGGAAGGAGTGAGCTGGATAGCACTACCGAAAAAACAGAGTTATTTTCTATTGTTCATTTTCCCATCTAAGTTCCAGCCTAGAGGCCAAATCTAACCACAGTGGCTCCTCTTCATATGTATATGACCCTGGCCAGGCCCATTCTCAGACTACCTGCTATAGATAAACCTATACTTATCACAGTGGTTAGTTCAAGACACAGATTCAGACACTCGCTATCAAGAGTTGCCAGACCTTTTTTGACTTTGCTGTCAGTGGATAGAAGAAATCACAAGTCTCTGACTGACACCTGCTATTGGCAGGTTGAATATGTCCTGAACAGCAGCATCACAAACAAGTTGTTTAACACATGATGGTCCCAGACTAAAATCTGTAGGAGGATAATAGCCAAAACTTGCTGGGGGGCTGCAAGTCTCTGAAGTTGCTAAATTTGGGTGAATTTTGTACAGGCAAGAAATTTAGGGATATTTTTTAAAGCAAAACATTGAAGGCCCTGAGGAATTTGCTGACTTAAAATAGGAAACACCCACATGCACAGCCTGTTTTACATCCAAAGCAATACACTAATGAAAATCCTGAAATTCAGAATCATCCTCAGAATTTAAATGTAGCAGCTTAGCTACTGTCTTATCTTAAAAAAAAAAAAAAAAAAAAAAAAAAAAATACTCTAAGAAAAGAAATTCAAACACCACCCACACCCTTTACTACATCTATGTCAGATCTCCCACTCATTTCCCTTCCCCTTGGCTCCAAGCTTTTCTATTTCCTGATTAAAGTCAGAGGCAAGGGATTTTCCCATTATCACCTGCATACTGCATATTAAAGATGTGAAATGAATGGCAAAAAGCAGCAACACAAAGCCTTAAGCCTTAAGGCAGATACAGGACCTAAACTAAACACCTTCAGCCCACCTCTGAGCCAGGGACAGAATGTGTCCTCTAGTTCACCTGATTCAGATGTTTTTCATATACATTTACATTGATTTGTGAACTAGTCATCCTAAAGTATGTGCTTGATTTCTATATAGAATTAAGGGAGTTATGAAGGAAGGCTTTGAAAGGGTGCAAATCAAGATCTTTATCCTCTTGATGCAGGTACCTGGCTACGACAGCTCTTCTGAGTAGGTGGTCTGGATTGTTCCTTGCTCTTCTGAATGCACATGCCATCACAGATACCTGACTTCATAGAATCATAGAATCATTTTACGTTGGAAAAGACCTCTAAGATTATTGAGTCCAACCATTAACCCAGCACTTCCAAGTCCACCATGTCACCAAGCACAACATCTACACATCTGTTAAGTCATACTTCCAGGGATGGTGACTCGACCATTTCCCTGGGCAGATTGTTCCAATTCTTGACAACCATTTCAGTGAAGAAATTTTTCCTAATATCCAACCTAAAACTCCCCTGGCACATTTTGAGGCTGTTTCCTCTTGTCCTATTGCTTATTATGTAGAAGAGACTGTCCCCCACCTTGCTACAACCTCCTTTCAGGTAGTTGTAGAGAGCAAGAAGTTCTCCTCTGGTCCTCCTTTTCTCCAGGCTAAGCAATCCCATTTGTCCCACCTTAGATGGCATGTAAGGTCACCTAAAATAAAGCCCCCCGCACCTATAGAAAATCCGAAGTCAGTTCCTTCCTAACAAAACATGACATTGCACTCACAGGTTTCTCCCTGGTGGAAGATGAATGAGCAAACAAACCTCATGAGGCAGATGTTGGTCTCAGTGCTCTGGTGGGAATCAGGCAGCAACAGTGCTGAGGATTGTATAAAAGACAGAACAGCTGCTATGGAAGAGCTTTAGTGTTGGAACATTCATCTATGATTTAATTTAATCTTTCCCTTTCACCCAGCTGTAGGTGATTCTATCTGCCTCTTGATGTATAGAGGTTTGAGTGCAGCATCTTTTCAAGCCCTCTCAAATGAATCCTTTCAGTCTGTACGGTATGGGTTGGGGGAAGGAGAAGAAAGACAGAAGATAAATCTATCTATGTATGGATGTATAGAAAGGTGCAAAGGTAAGGGACATATCTATTAGGTACTCAAAGTTCTAGAAGTATTCTGGGCTTCTTTCCTCCTAGCATGAAAAATTATGCATTAATATTGAAATACTATATATTTTAGCCATATTCCCCCACAAACACATTTACTGGCCTGTAGTTTTAAATTTTACATATTACAGTGGAAGACTTGAGACCTATTTTTCAGCTGAAATTAATTGTCTAAAGTTTGCCTCTGTTTTATCTGGGAAACCTTTATTTTTTTCTTCTTGTAATACAACTTTCTCTTTCTAGTTCTAAAAATAAGGCCATAGGAACATAAGCATAGCACATTTGGCAAGACCAAAGTACATCTAGAACAATCCTATTTCTCATAATGCCCAATAGCAGATGCTTAGTGAATATGTAAAATAACAGAGGCAGAGCAGTTGATCCTGCAGTCCTAGCTTCGCACTGCCTGATGTTTTTAGAGGCATTCTGAGTCGGAAAGAGCACTCTTATTACCACATTTAATGGTCTCCTGTTGCGCTCTCTCCTGCTATATTTTTCTCATGTAAATGCACCGCATCATTTTTGACCCACATAAACAAACTTTTTGACATCCCACTTATTCCCCAGCAATCAGACCCATGGTCTTACTAGGCATTAGATGAAAAAGAACCTTTTGTTACTTTGTTAGATTTTCCTTCATTATTCTGAAATAAAAAAAAAAATAATAAGAGAACTCATGATTGCAGATTTCTCTGCCATGTTTTCCTTTCAGCCATTTCTCCTTCAAACTGACTCCTCTCTTTTTCATGCTCCTTGCATAACATTTTTTGGTGTTTCTAGGCATTCTCAAGCCACATCTTTCTACTGTTTCAAGGGCTAAACAGCTCCTTTTCAAGATGGGCTCATTGGTATTCAGGATGTGGGCAAGCCATAGATTTAAACAATGGCATAATGATACGTTCTGATTCTTTCTTCATTATTTTTCTAATGAATTCTAACATTTTGTTTGCTTTTTTGACTATTGCCAAGTATTATAATGAGGTTTCCACAGAACTGTAAATATCCTAGTGCAAAGTTGTGGTTAATTATTTTTGCACATAAAGTCCTCAGTCTAGTTTAGTTAAATTTTAGCTTGGTTGATATTAGTAGGACTATTTCAGAGATACACTGGCACAACAAGCAGGTCTCTGCATAAATGCTACATATGTTTTTGGGATGAAGAGTGTCATGTGAATGTGCTGCATTTAAACTAGATAAAAGTAATTTAAAGAAAAAGAAATTTGACCCTCAGCTCTGGAATCTAGTCCTTAAAGTATCCATGTATGTAACAAGATAGTTCTTGCTACGTCAGACTCCAATACTTCCGTGCCCAGACATCTCACTGAAGAATGAGTTTTATTGCAAAAGTGAGAAGTGATGAGAGAAGATACATCCCTACCATACTCAGCACAGATGAACAGACGGTCTTTGCTGCAAGGAACTTCTGATCCAAATAATATAGAAAGAAATCAAAAGGTGAGAACAGGAACAATAGGAGCATAAACTCATCAATGCTGTGATGTTCTGTCAGGAGAAAGGTCTGGAATATTACAGGGACAACAAAACCTGAGCAGGGAGAAGGCAATATAGAGAGAAGCTTAAATACAGGAGTACTAAGAGAATCTGGGAGATTGGAGTCAAGGTAGAGAAGAGCCTGTGTGATAAAGAGGTCTGGATTTCACAGCTGAAGGAGAAGAGAGTGCCAGGAACAGGGTATCCCAATACTCTGCACTGTCATGGAACCAAGAAAGGGCTACTGCAATTATTAATCCTTAAAACAGTGGGGCCACTGAAGCTTAAAGGGGCAAAGAATGTGTTTAACCTCTAAGCAGCATTATATCTGATACCACAGCCAACATATTGATCAACAGAGACAAGAAGCTGCAGTGCTGAAGGGATACAGATTTATTATTACTCCTCTCTGCTTCTTCATCCCTGGCAGAGATGCAAATCGTGTTTCCTGTTCCTGATCCTGACTTCCCAGAGAGTGGGAGGAAAAGGATTACTTAGTGGCATTAAGCAACAATTATTCCTACGGCAGGAGGAAGCCATGGTTCACACCTTCCCAGTTGATTTCAAATTTTCTGATAGTCCAGTTCTGCCTATTTTTCCCCACAATGGTGTTAGAGAAGTCTCTTTAAGGAGACCACTCCATCAAACCTGGCTTCCCCATAACAGATGGGCAGATTTTGAGGAAGGGTGTCTATACTCAATTTTCTCAACTCCTACATTTCACAGTGCTGCCTGGTGTAGATCTGGCATCTCCAGGAAAAACATCTGGTCCACTGGCAGACTTCCTCAAGGTTTCAGGAGGAAGGAAGCTGCTGCTAGGGCTGGATTTAGCTTCACAGGTATTGTGCTGTGGGCAGCAGAGTGCTACTCTTCACTGCTCTGGAATGCTTTAAGTAACTTATGAATGAAGAAAGTTTCTCAGAATTTGATCCCACTTCATGTTGTACTACAGGAAAAGCTCTCTCCCACCTGTTTTCCAGCACAGTTCTGCAACTTTATTGAGTATCCGTCAGCTCAACCATTTAGCAAATTTCCTGTCATGCTGACCAGCTGCACCTGGTGTCACAGCTCATTTAGTAGGGAAGAAATTGTGTTGTTGCACCTTAGCCAAAGACAGACTGTCTAATAAAGCCAAGCAAACAAGAAGCTAGTAAGGTGGTGCACACTCCATATTTACCATAATTCCAGCCTCTTTCTCTTGCTGTTACCTAAAACAGCTGGAACACTCCTGTTATGTGGAAAGAGTGAATCAATGTTTCACAAATCAGGGGAAACTGTTCAACTTGTTTTTACCTTCTGCTTTTCAGAAGCTTCCACTTGTGGTAAAATAGAAAGGCATTTGATCATGGAGAAACAGTGAATCAGTTTATCTTCCCTGTCCCTGTCCTGTTTCCCATGCTTAGGAATCTGTACTTTGGCTGCTACCACTTCACCTTCCTTGGTGCATAGGCACACCACAAGGCTATGTTAAATTCAATTCACAACTTGTTTATTTCCTCTTCTGCCTTCATTAATTGATTTTCCCTTCTTCTTCTAAGCCTAGTCCTTTGACCTTGTGAAAAGTACTTTTTATTTCTCTGCCTCATGCAAAACTCCACAGCCTCTCTGGATTAATTTGCATCTTTTGTTTATTTTATTATAGGTAGCATTAAAGGGCAGGGAAAGAAGGGAGACAACCGTGTGACAATGATCAGACTACTTCAGTATGGCTTTTTTTTTTTTCCCCAATAACATAGAGTTATTTGGAAACTAGCTTGGGTTTTGCAAGCTATTTATGGTCATAAGGCTTAGCTCTCCCCAGGCTTTTTTCCTCCAAGGATATGAAATTGCTCTACAAATGTCAATTAATTAAGCAGTTTCCATGCAGAAAGTTTCCTAATGCTCATTTTAGAATGAGAAAACTAGAGCAGTGATAGCGTTGTTGTTTATTGCTAGTTAATGTTAAAATTAGTAATAGAGCTCTGGAGTCTCCCAGACCTTATGTTTTATTGAATTGCATTAATCTCCATTATTTAGAATGGGATGATTTTTTTCACCCCATAATTTTTTTTAAAAGGACTTCTCCCTTTCCTTTCCCAATACAACAAAAAAAAATTCCCTTTTCCTCATAATATACTTCATGTAAGTACAGTTTGCCTTGTGAATAGAAAGGAACCTCTCTCATACCTAAAAGGACTCTGTCTTTAGTCTTTCTCCTCTCTTTTCCAAGGCCTTTCTGATTGCGAGACCAGGCATAATCAGAACTGTGCTGTATTAAAAACAGCAGCAGGGAAAGTAGTGCACAAAATCCCTGAGATTATAAATGAATTACCTTTTGCCAGTCAGAGTGACAGGACACCTGTGGTGTCAGGTGGCTCACTCTATGCAGACAAAATAAAACCTTATAAATAAAAATATTTGTTCAACATACTTGAAATCACTTGGGAGATTTTCCCCGGTGCAGGAAATACAAATTCCCTAGTTGATGGTTGATTTAACCATCCTGCTCTCACATTCCCATCCTTGCTCTTTATAGTTGCATCTAATCTGGCCTGTGCACATGAGCTGAGCAGGTATGAAGGGAAAAGGGATCTGGACAGGCTGTGTCTCCTGCTTGGTCTATAACTCCAAATTCCTTCTTTTTAAAGAAAATTTGGACCTAAAAGGAAGGGTGGTATATTTTATGCTATATTAATAGGGAAGAAGAGATGCAACCAGCTTTCTCACTCTGATCTAGAGGTGCAGAAGCAATTTTCTGCCTCTATCTGTTTATAGTGCATTATTCTTTAATTTGCTCAATTTTAGGTTACCAAAAATGTCTTAGTAAATGTAGCTTCATTTCATTCTCTTCGGAAAATTGAAGAAACAACATCAGGAATACAGAGCACATGCTCCTTCCCCAGCTTTTTAGCTTTTCTGACTGACACCCCAATCTGCTTACTGCCTGTGGAACACAGGTGGAACATGCAGCCTGGGCATATAGACTCTGTCACCACATATAGCCACCTAAAACTTTTTATCTGTCTAGAATCAAATCCTTCAGCTAGCTGTGCAAACAATCTACCCTCTAAATTGTACTTAAGAGGAAGCAAGGGATGTGGGGAAGGAGAGAAGAAACCCAGGCTGACCTATATAACCTACATCACCTTGTGGTCTAGTTCCTTTCTTTCATTTCATGTGCTGCAGCACACAGCTTTTTAAGAAACCATCACTGTCTTCATACATGAAAAATAAAGTGGATCTAAATTTATGCTACTCATATTTAGTTTTTTCCTCATGTACAGCACCTTTAAAAGCACTGGCATAGAAATGAAACCACCTAGACAAAGGCTGATGGCAGAACACAGAAGAACCCACTCTCAAAAACACCATCAAGTAGATATGGTTTCCAGCAGATTTCAGATGCTTGTGCTTAGAGCAATCTCCTTCCTTGGTTGCTAGGCAAGGATGGATGTATATTGCATCCAGTGCCATGTTGAGGGTGATCGCTTTCCTCAATTACACTTCTCACACCAGTGACAGAACACTCTCAAATATTGACCAACTCCATTAACTTTGTACATAAATGACTGACTTAAACAGTTAGAAAGAACACAAAGAAACACAGTTTCACAGCAAATGCTGCACAGAGGGTGTCATCTCAACCAAATGTTTGAACATGAATGATCTCACACAAGAACAAAGCTGATGATTTACAACGGATCCTAGATTGGGAAGATTTCAACAAAGGCAGTAAGAATGCTTCCTGTGACTAGACTTTGGTTTGTTACTGAGCTCATGTTGCTCAGTGCTGTTGTATGGTCTGATTCAATATTTCTGAAATCAGTTCCTCTGATGTCATTGGTTTCCATACCAGCATTCATGTAAAACAGTCCTCCAAAGAATGAGTATGTCTCTTCCTTTTTCTGTCCCTTGCATATTCTGTAAATGAAATTAAACTGTCCCTCGTACTAGTCCTGTTTTGTCCTTGGCCAGGGACAGCCCCTTTTTTTTTTTTCTTTTTGTTACATGCTGATACTGCAGAACATTTTCTCCAAAGGCATTCTCTTCATTCCATTAAATGTAGACACTTCTGCCCACAACAGTTAACCCAGGATTCCTTCATAGCCAACTGAGAGAAATAAGCATATTTAGGAGAGAATTTATCTCATCAGCTTTAGCTGATGTCTAAAATAGCTCAAATGAAATGCAGACTAAAAGAACCCATCTTTCTCCATTGATTAGAGAGGAAGCCTGAGGGGTTAGCACAGATATAAATGTCAACATTATAGGCATCAAGATAGGTGAGATGAATCCTAAATTAACTTACCAGTTAGATGTGGCTATAAACTCTTCAGAAGGAATAGGTCAGGAAGACAAGGTAGTAGAGTAACACTGTATGTTAGAGGGTGCTATGATTGTCTTGAGTATAATGATGGTCACAACAGGGTTAAATGTCAATGGGTAAGAACTGGGGGAAGGCCAATGAGGCAGATATCATGGTGGGAGTCTGTTATAGACTGCCCAACCAGGATGAAGAGGTAGATGAAATACTCTATTATTAGTTTGGGGAGGTTTCACAATCATTATCCCTTGTTCTCATGGTGAATTTCAGCTTCCAGAACATCTGCTGGAAATACAGTATAACAGAGAGGAAGTGCTCCCTCAGGTTCCTGGACTGTGTGGAAGATAATTTCCTGAAACAACTGGTGAGGGAGGCAGTTGTGAAGGGAAAAAATAGTCCAGGAAGTCTAGACATTCCCCAAGAGGGAAATCTTTAAGGCACTGGAGCAGAGCCTACTGGTGTGACTAGAGGAGGGACATTGAGATGCTGGAGTGTGCCCAGAGAAGGGCAACAAAGCTGGTGACGGGTCTAGAGAACAAGTCTTATGAGGAGTGGCTAAGGGAACAGAATTTCTTTAGACTGGAGAAAAGGAGGCTCAAGGGAGACCTTCTTGATCTCTACAACTACCTGAATGGAGGTTGTAGAGAGGTGGGCGTTAGTCTCTTCTCCAAAGTAACAAGTGACAGGACAAGAGGAAACAGCCTCAAGTTATGCAGGAGAGGTTTAGGTTGGACATTAGGAAAAATTTTTTTCTTGAAAGGATTGCCAAGACCTGGAACAATCTGCCCAGGGAAGTGGTAGAGTAACCATTCCTGGAGGTATTTAAAAGACATGTAGATGTGGTTTAGTGGTGACTTTGAAGTGCTGGGTTGATGGTTGGGATTGATGATCTTGAAGGTCTCTTCCAATCGGAAAGATTCTATGATTCTATATTACGGACAAAGATAGAAAAAAAAGAGAAATGGGAAAATTAAGGCATTCATGAAAAGATATATAGATAAGCGTCGCCAAGACAGAAGTAGACCTCAAACCTGTTCATTTTAGTCCAGATGCCTTGACCGTTTCTCTGCAACTTCCGATAAATTCATGTACAGCACAAGTTTGCACTAACAAAATCAGAACACAACTTCATATACACAGAGAAAAAAATTATGTATACTTAATTTGTATTTTAAATTAAGCCTGGTTATTGACTCAGTGAGTTTCTGTTCCTGGTGGCCAGAAAATCTGGTATTTCAAGATCTCTTACCCAGGGAAGCACATAGGCAAAGAAGCATATCCTGACTTCAATTCAGTGAATAAGATTTCTTCTTTCTTCTCTCAATTTTTAGATCCTTACTACCCCTGAGGTTACTAATGTAATTCCTCCTTTCAAGTATTAATTAAAAAAAAAAAATTTACTAGTAACGGGTGTCATTGGTTGGGATTAGATGAATAATTGTAACAGTGAATGTCTGAGATGACATAGGATACATTGACTCAGTCTTGTCCAAGAATATGAAGACTGCTTGTGCCACTAAATAAATAATGACCTTGGCTTTTTCTCAGATGTTACTTAACACTGAGGTCAATTGATAGTCATTAAGATAAATGTGCTTATATATTAATACAATTTGTTGTCATTTTTATGAAAATACTTCATACAAATTTATGTTGAAGTTTTGCAATGAAGAGCAGGGAAGTTTTGTCCCAAAGTACTGGGAGGCTGGCAGAATGGAACTAGAAAATCACTGTTTCCATAACCACTGTGCCCATCATTAGTAGAAGATTACCTCCATAAGAAGAGATGCAAAAACTTTCCTCCACCAAAAGGCAAACACATTTTTTCTTAGCTCCATGTCCTGATCCAATTTCATTCAGAACAGAGAGCTGCATACTAGTAGCAAATTGCACCCTAGAAGAGTGTTTGATAATCCTGTGAAACATTCTGAATACTCTCAAGATGCTGTGCAATTACATGTCCCAGTTTCAGCCACAGAGGATGGGATTCATCTTCAGATGAAGACATGTATTTCTATGTGCTTATGTGGAGAAGTCTATGTGTGAACTGTGCAACTCAGCTCTCACCAGTGAATGGGTATCTAGTCAGTATTAACTGGTATAATCTAGTTGGTGCAGCTTAGAGAGTTCATCCTAGAGCTGACACATAGAATATTCTCTGAAGCAGGACTCAATGATCTAAGGAGAAATGTCTAGCATAACTTTATGGTGGTCCCAGTTGCAATTCCATGATACCTTGTGGGCTGTGTGTCACACCTGTCATATGTGACTTCCGTAAGTATTTCTCCAAGGGTTAGAATTAATAATGTAATCATGTGAAATGTGAAATGTCTCTTGGTGATCTGGACATCTTGACCACAGCTTTACCTGTAACTAAACAGTGTTGGGGGACATTTTCTCTCTCTAAAGCCAGCTGATATGTTCTGGCCACATGCATACAGCTAAACTTCCTTAGCATCCAAAACAACACTCAGATGGGCTTTCTTGAATGAACCCTGGCCTGTTCCAACTCTCAGGAATTGTCTGGGAATGGTCTGAAATAATTCAGATTTTTTCAGCCAAAACACTGGCAAGGGCTGCTCTGGCAATTTCATGCTACAATTGAGGTGTGGAGTCTGTGCCCATGCCCTAGCACTGCTGAAATTACTGGAACAGGTAAAATCTGCTTGTTTAACTCTCAGGCCTGTACATCTCAACATACCTCAATTAGATGTGTAGATTCCTGTGACCAGGTGGTGTTTCCATCTCTTTTTAGTGAACTATAGGCAACATGTTGCCAGACTTGCTTACTAAATCTAGTATGATATCTACTGATTAAAAGCATTAGAATGACACCTGGGTCAGTCCAACACACAAAGGCTCCAATTTCATCTCAGTGATAGGAGGCATCTCCAGACCTTCTAGGAAGCCTCTTTCTCAAGGAGAGAGAAAAGGTTAATATGCCATCGGATCACATACTGGATGTCATATCAGTCATGAGAGGAGCGCTGGGCTGTAATGCTAACCTGCATGTGGTGTGGGTGTCGGTCTGCTCAGAGCATATCACAGACCTGTCTAGTAGTAGTAAAATAGCAGCTGGAGATCCTGGATCCAGAGAAGAAATGCAGGCTATGTGACTCATGAGGGAGGAAGCAATTAATTGTCTTATTTTTTTCTGCAACGGATCAAACTGGTGGGTTTTAGGGTTTTTATATATCTTGTCTTTCAAGTGAGTTTTGTATTTCTTAACATATGAAGATAACTATTACTTCAGCTATCAGACTCAAGCCCCAAATAAATTCACTGTTATTTGCATTGATATTCAGTTGTTTATCTCTCATTTGTACTCAACCACTTAATTTTTTTACTATTGCAGAAATTCTCCATTTGGGTTCTCTTTTTTTCTCACTCTTTTAATCCGCACCCCCCCCCCCCCCCCCCCCCCCCCCCCCTCCCCCCACCCCCCACCCTCCCCCCCCATCGCTGTTCCTC
>WTSP01016399.1:0-37220 GCA_025331215.1 Actenoides lindsayi | reverse complement strand
TCTCCTTTTCACTCACCCATTTAATTTTTTTACTCGTGGAGAAATTTTCCCTTTGGGTTCTCTTTTTTTTTCACTCTTTTTATCCCCATTTCCCCCCCCCCCCCCCCCAAGTGAATATTGCATTACCTGTTGTGATAACTGCTCTTTCAGCTACCCTGTCACAGATGACAAGGCACCTGTTAAACCAGCCACAAATCCTCAAAATATTCCCTCCCTCCTACTCCATTCACATACATGTGCAAAGAGGATTTTGCAGGGGAGGCTTTTTACATGGGTATTCAAAATGAAACCATCATCTCATACTGCAGAGTGACTGCTGAGTGTTCTAAGATGCTACAGTCCCAAAAGTAGTTTAATCACAGCTCTGCTCGGTGTCATGAAATACAATTATTTTATAGCTAACCAATTTCAGAAATGCTTAAGGTAGTCTGTAGCAGAGACTGTGATGGGGTAGCGTCTGACACAGGAGGATTTTAAATTGATGTGCCTACAGGCACTCCTACAGGTTTGAGTGGAATGACTTTTGCATTTCTTCTTTTATAAATGCTGTGTGCTGTGATTAGTTTTCAGCTGCTACCAAAAGGAGCAAATCCATTCCCTGTTACTGTTTCCACCAGGAGCCAATTTCAGTAACATGGCCAGAAGGACAAGAGACCCTCAAGCCAGGGGTCAGCCCTTATTGGTGTTCCCTGCCAAATTTTTTTGGAGGAGTCTCCTCTTGAGTACCAGCTCTGCTCTTGTGGCAAGTGAGCCCCAGCAGTCAAACCCTCAAAGAGGAGAGGTTGCACTAAGGGGCCTGACATCAGACAGATGCCTGCAGTTGATGAAGTAAGAAAGGAGGGCAAGGGGGAAAGGGTTTGGATTGAAGAGAGGTGTGGAGAGAGCAACACTACTTCCTCTGGTGACCACCTCACTTCATTACACACCCCACATTCAAAACTTCCATCTCTTTGCAGGTGGGCTGGACTATGTATTTATTGAGTGAATAGCTTATGGAAGGACAAGGGGTGAGCAAGTCATTGACAGTAAATCACTTGATGAACTAGGTCCTTTTCTTCTTCGTTAGTAATGCAGACTGTTGACTCTGTATCCCACCACAGCATAGATTTGGCTGCTCAGTGGAAGAGTTCACACCCTTGCCTGAATTTTCTAAATGGCTGCACAAAAATTTCTGATAATGATACTTATGCAAGTACAATTCTTTGAAGTATATACTATTTTCCTCTTTCACAAAAGTGTTAGGAGTGGAAGCAATTGCATACAAAAGGTCTTTGCCAAATTCAGACAAAGTCTGAAGTAAGTGTGTGGTCTTCCTTCAGTAATTTCTCCTTCCTGTAGCATTTGGTATAGTTCATTATGCTAAACAACCAGGGAGTTGCTTGCGCTGTGAGGAAAAACCTGCAGAAAGCTTTTTAAAAGTCCATGGATTATTCAATTTTTCTGGAAAATTTGAGCAATCTGTCTGAAAACATCTTAAATGAAATGACCTCGTTCTATCTAATGGAAATTGTTTCTCTAAGAATGTCAATACCTGAACAATCTGAGGAATGAGAAGTTTAGTGGCATTCAGAGTGCTAAGAAGAATTTAAGCTTTATAAGGTAATGCATTTTTTGGGTACTCTTCCTACAGCTGTTGGTGTTCTTTTGCTCTTTGTTCTTATTCTTCTGTAAGATTTCAAAATACGTTGCATTTTCTGTATTTTTGTATCCACATAAATACACAAAGCTGAGTGTTTGTCACTTAGACTCCCTGGAGCTTGTAATGATATTCTTTTCAAATATCAACAAACAGACTAATATCTCCGTAACTAACACATTCCACTTGACTGTTCTATGATGGGCAGCAAAACAAAACTGTGTCATACATTTTAAAAAAAACGCCTTTGGGATTTCTCACATCCTAGGTTGTGTCAGTCCCTCTCAAGAGGAATTGTCTGTAAATATTCACATAGCTTCATTGATCTCTTTAATTTCTTTCATCCTAAGACCTGTAAAACTTCACACATCTGGCTGCTCATGACTTCTGTTTACTTTGTTTCTATCTGCAGACCAGTACTCTCTGTTTCTGCTTTCTCCAATTATCTGTGCCCTTAGTATTTGCCACCTTCTGCTTCATCTGCAGACCCTCAGGATAAGAAAAGGAGGGGGGCTATGTTTGCTTCTAGTATGTATAGCACAGCATAATGAAAGGCCCCGAATGTGATGCCTTTGTGATACAGCAACATGAAAAACTGCTATACCAAATGCTACAGGAAGGAGAAATTACTGCAGGAAACCCACACACTTACTTCAGACTTTGTCTGAATTTGGCAGAGACCTTTTATATGCAGTTGTTTCCGCTCTAACACTTTTGTTTGAAAACTCCATTTTTTACATCTGCAGAAGTGGATGGACCCAAGATCATACCTACTAGGTACTCAATGTTGTTTTCCAGTTATGCTTTACCAAATACCCCTTAGTCCTGACTGACAATACTCCCCTGAGCTATTATCTCAAGGCTCTCAAAGTGAAGTTGGTTGCTCAGCTCTTTTTCAGGGATTTCATAACAGTCCTTTCTCTTTGTATCTTCATCTCAAGACCAGTGGCAACTTCCTGAATTACACAGTCTTCAATTAAAGACAGTTTGGTTTATTTTGTCACTCCCAGAACCCGGCCTTTCTGTAGATGTTAAACCACCCAAGTATCCTACAAACTTGAAGGGCGTCGTTGCTTTGGCCTAACCGTTTTTACACCTCTGTTCAAGGGACACTGAATTAGGATCCAAGTTCTGCCACATTCAGCAAGTTCTAAAGCAAACCCATGCAATCATTTTTAGTTATTGACATTACTGTTTTACAATCTGTCACACAGTGTCAGAGGGAATTGGAGCAAATCTTCCTTCAGTTGCCAGCACTGGTAACTAATGTCCTGCATTTCCCTGTAGCTGGAGGCATTTTTTCAGTAGTTGAGACAAAAGCTTGTGGTTTGATAGTTAGCTTACTTTCTTAGAGGGAGGAGGTTAAGGCAGTCATGCTGTCAGTGTGCATGTGTCTGCTTGTTGCATCTTTTTAAATACAACTGATCTTCAGGACCAGTTTCACGCAAATTTGACAGAGGAATACATGTCTCAGGTACATCAATCTTCTGGAATTTTCATGAAAATAGACAGCACCAACAGCAAGACTCTTCATACAGAAGATTACTGTACAAGTTTAATTTTTCCTCTAGTTTTGATGAAAGGACCTTGGACAGTGAAAAAGACTCAGTATATGACTGCATATTATTAAACAGCAGAAATTCTAACCCACAATGCACAAAACCTTAGGAAAATAGGCTTTGTTAGTTTAGCCATTTACAAGAAAACTTGTAAAATGCAGATTCTGTCTGTTTCTGACTATGTGCTATCCACATGTGTATGAAACAACAAGAACTCACAAAAATAACATGATTTGTTTTAGAGTAGTTGTGATATGAACTCACAGATAGAAGGACTGCTTATTTATTCTTCAAAGGTTCTTTGATGCTAATTGAGATGCATATGGACACATTTCCTGCAGAACTGTTTTGTAAAAAAGCAATGTGATCCACATGGTTAGTGATGAAATAAGGCCTTGAATATGTTAGAATCCCAAAACAAGAAATACCTCAACTATTGCATCATTGGAACCCATGAAAACTATATGGGTGAATCCAAGACACTGCTGTGCACCATAATGAATTTGGGAAAGGTAACTGATATTGTGAAGAAACACCATGTTACCTCTAGATTTTTTCTCAGAAAATAGCTCTGTACATAATTTCTCAGTCTTGTTTATGTAAGATTTAAATATGATCTTCAAATATATGCCTAGAAACCAAATCATAACTGTATTGGATGTCAGGAATGATTGTATCAATAGAGACACAGTGATGTGACACATAGTAATTTTCCTCAAATCTCATTCCAGCTAGTCACTAGTTTTTGTGCTATAATTACCTGTCTTTCTATCTCTACAAACCACAGGGGCTACAAATGTTATTACTTCTATTCTGGTTAAGTATCCTGCTCTACTCAGATACCAACTGCCTTTTTCTTTGAATTTGCTAATTTGTTAACTAATCATCTATATTAAGTTAAATTCAGAGCAGTTTCCAAACTATGCTTACCTTGAAGATCTCTGGTTCTGCCTTAGAACCAAAGACCCAAGGAATCCAAAAGCTCATGTAGTTTTCCAGCTGTCAATAAGCATGTCTAAGGAATAGTATTTCCTCTCTCAGCAAATTTTATCTCACTTTTATCCTTAAACTAGAACTGTGTAGTGATCCTAGTTTCATTTCAGTTAGGCAATGCCTGATGCTAAGCTCTGTGCTCCTTATAGGAACTAAAAAAAAAAATATATTAAGCTTCCTCTTCAAAACCATGTAATTGCAGAAATAAGGAAACCATACACTGTATGAGGAAAGAAACAGAAAGCTGCATGTGGATAAAGCTATGCATTTTACCTGGAACCTTCTACCTTCTTGTATTTAGAGACAGTGAATGGGAACTCCACACAAGTCAACAGGAAAAACAGTATGATAGGAAATGTTTTCAGTACATTCTTCTCAGTTGTGAGAGACAGTATCATACAGGTTTCAATGGTGTTAGAATTCCCAAATGTGTGGGAAACAAAAGCCATGGGGAAAATACAAAAAAGATGGCTGAGAACCCCACTTTTTAGATGCACAAAACATTATCACTTACAATGACTTCTTTTCCAGACCACCTATGAGAAGCTCCAAAAATCAGGTGTCTGTGAAAAATTTAGACATGGAGGTGTCTAAAGAAATTAAATAATTCTGAGATGTCTGCAGTGATGGGCTCAGGGAACAAGGATGAGTCAGCATCAGAGCAGGGATTGCTCAAACAGTTAACAGCACCCAGTGAAAATGTCATGAAGCACTTATTTCTTTTTCTCGTTAATTTGGAAACCAGTTTGACAGGAGACCTTTCTCCATTTAGTCTGCTGCTTGTTCACTGGGGGGGGGAAATAAAGATATTGTTATTAAAAAGTCGGAGATTCTGCACAAAAATGACAGTGCCTCTATCAACTCTAGCCCATTCTTCAGCTATTATTTTTCCTTAAGAGTACATTTTTTGTATCTAAATTCATGTTGGACCTGCAGTCTGAATCCATATATCTTGCAATTGTTGTCAAAGACTGCCACAGGAAGATTTGTCTGTGGCAAGGAAAAACCATAATTTTCTTTACTGCTAAAGGAAAATTATAAAGGAGGTTTCTCCTTTTCTGAATCCAAATGATTAAATAATCATATTTTTCTTTTAGCTTAGCAAATCTTATCCATATATTTTTACTTAAGGATAATCACTGCATCTGCACAGAAAGATACATACAGGACAGTGATTAAAGGATTTATAGAATCAGCATTTGAATTACAAATACTGAAAAATATTTCTTCTAGAATAATGACTATTCCCAATAAAGAAAGAGAAATGTGAGACTGTGTTTGTGACATTATTTGATAGTAATGCAAAATCTTCACCTAAAAAAAAAAAAATCTACATTCAGAAGAACGTGTGCTTTAAATGACAACAACTTGAAAGGGTTTCCCTCTGGAACAAATAAATAAGATCCCTGGTCTGTCTCCTTCCTGTCTTAAACATTATAAGCTCATCAAGGAAAAACCATGGAAGTGAAATAAAACCTTTCCCAGACTGTTCCAAACCTATTTTCTCCATGTAATGCCTGTCTAGTCTTTAGTAAAGCTAAAGGGATTTATTTGCATTTGAATCTGACCAAGTACTGAACACTTCATTTCATCTTAATTGTATGGACTGAATTCTGCAGCTAAAATGGAAGTCGCAGGTGTTAAGTAAACTGAAATGCACCTGTAATTGATTACAGTGAACCTGCTTGTTACATCCTTTATTCTAAAAGGTCTGCTAGTATGTCTTGCCAGTTAGAAAGTTAGGAAAAAGTCCAAACACAACTGATATAATCAAACAAAAGCAAACTGTCACTAAGACTAAAATATGATGGATACCTAAACATTCTTCTAACAACTATGGTCTGGAGCCACCTTGGACACTCAGTGTAAAACAGATGTCCACACACACATGTACAGTATTTGGTTTTATAGGTGGTGTACATTAACAGCTTTATCACATACAGCAAACTCCCCCTTTCTGAAGGCAAATCCAAAATGAGTAAGAGACTGGTAGATTAGTCTGACTCCTGTGCACACTCCCAGGCCACCTCTCTTTTTACTATTGTACATTCAGATTTGCAGCTCTCAGCAGTGATAAGAAAAGTCCCACTGGGACGGTGCAGACCCCAATCTGCAAGTCCCATTCAGTGTCTCAAATATAATAACATATTACTGTGCTCACCTGCATTTTATATTGGAAATACCTTTACCAAAGACATAACCTGGTTTGTAAGGAGAGCATCAAAGCTTCTCCCTCTGCTGATACTCCTTTTGCTTCTGTAACTTCATTCCTAAGGTCACGAGAAGTTGGAAGGTATAGTAGATCTGAGCTACCTAAATGGAATGGTGCTAAAAATACATTTATTCAGAATGGCTAATTAAGGTGAATAACTACCAGTCCTCATTAGCACTGAAGTGGTGTTAATTTGATTAGACTTCAGGCCTAGATAGGCTTGCAAGGCATCATGTTCCTAATACAATTTCTCTAACGAGAAAGCATTTCAGATGAGATGTTACCCATCAATGTCTTTATTTGTATAAATCTTAAGTAGACATTTGCCTTTTAATGTTGATGAAATTTTTAGGGAGCAGGGAAACAGCAAAGATATGACATCTGTGTTGCCTTGGGACATGGGAAGAAAGTGAGAAAATAAACTTGTAATTCTTGCTCCAGTTTCAACATTTAAATACTTTGTGATGGTTTCACAGTAGAAAGGCATGCTTGAAATATGCTCATTAAGCTTGTCTTTCCTTTAACATACTGCTATATACTTCTTGCTCTTTAACTCAAAAGTCTCTTCAATCAGTATTTCAATGCTTAAATATAGTTAACATTGCAACATCAGTTTTAAATTAGAAAAAAATGCCTTCTGCTGTGAATATGAGGAACACGCTCCTTAATTAAAGCTCACAGTGATCTGTGGTGGAATAATGCTCATGAAAAAATTACCCATTTAGTTGGACTATGATGATTTTGCTACAAGAAGTCTTGATTAGTGACTCCTAAACTAGCCATCATCAGAAATCGAAAAGCTGCCTTTTTTTTTTGAGCAACACTGATAGATAGAAAACAAGGATTTTGTGGAAAATGTCAAATAAATAGAGTAATTACTAATAAATGCCATGAAATTCACAGGTGATCCCATGGGATTCTGATTAATAAAAATAGAAAGCAGGCTATATTTTCAGGATTTCTGAAGGCAGATTGACAGGGGCAGGGACCATGCCATGGTGCAAAGCTAAGGGAAAAGTTTTCTAGCATCCTCCTCTTGCCACAGCCATTTCTCCTTCTCACTTACCCCAAGCAGTGGTAGCAAGGGGATCAAGCCTTTCTCCCTTCCACAGTTTTTGGACCAAACCCAGACCCCTAGCCAGCCTGCCTCCTTCTTTCCCCTTCCCCCTTTCCGCTTTCATACTCATGCCAACAGCAAACAAAAGCTGAAAGAAGTCTGACTCCCAGAGGCTGCTGAAATGGGGAGAAAAAGAGAGAAAATCTCAGTTACTTATATGCTTAAAGAGATTTACTCTTAGATGTTGTATTAGAAAAGAGGAAGATGTATGGGAAATACAAAGAATATGATAAATACTGTTCCCATAAGCCCTTCAGTGATCTTGCTCAGTCCCCCTTTTCCTCCATACCAGAAAGACCTCACTCATCATCCTACCTTACTGCATGAAAATCCACTCTGACGCAGGTTTCCTCCACTTCCTTCTCTTGTAGCTATCACTTAATTCCATGTTGTTTCATCTACAGAAGAAAGAAAAAAAAAACCCCAACATTATTTGACATTACTGGTGTGGCAAAATTAATTTTACCTACCATCATAAAATGTTTTATGCTGGATCTCCTAATATCTGAAGCATACTTAGACTTCTCAAAATCTACTGTAAAGATTCACAGGAGGTAGCAGCCTGCGCAACTGGAAAAACAAATTTAATCAAGAGCAAGTGGGACTTGTGATTCCAAATTACTTAGGTGCCTTTTGAAAAAATCTCTGGGATAGATTTTACATTCATTAGATTTTAACATCTTCTATATATGCTATGCTAATAAAGTGGCTCTGCAGTACCACATACTTATGGTAAATACAACTGCATGGCAATGAGAATTAAGTGGTTTTGAATACAAGATGATGTAGTACTCTGCAGAAGTAAAGGTTCAGAATCCAGCTCATGGGGAATAAACTTATTTTATGGCTCATTCAGATTTATTATCTGGCCTTCAGTACAGAATGGAAATTCTGCAGATGGAGACCATATGCTTGGCTTTCGGAATGACAAAAGCAGTAATCAAGGGAGCCATTGCTTGCCCTACTGTTTCCTCATTTTAAAAAACAAACTCTTGTCTTCTTAAAATGTTAGTTTTCACCTCATTCAAAATTTTCTGCTATTTAACTAACTAAATACTTATGGATACTTTTTCCAGTTTTCAGTCAATTTCATAACATAAATTATTTTGCTTCTTCGCTGGTAAAAATAGTTGTCCAGTAATTAAGAAACTTACCAAGATGAAGGCAGAATAATTAGAGTGTTTAATATACTGTGGGACCAACATTTTGGTAAAGTCAGTGCCCAGTATATATGTTTTTGGGAAAGAATGGATTTATATACATTGGAGTTTTAGTACTGTCATTTTCATAATCCAGGTTTGGAATGTTTTGCATAGAATCACAAAATCGCTATGTTTGGAAAAGACCTTTAAGATCATCAAGTCCAACTATTACCTAACTCTACAAAGGCCGCTACTACACCATACTGTTGAGCACCACATCTAGATGTCTTTTAAATACATCCAGGGATGGTGATTCAACTTCCCTGGGCAGCCTTTTCTGATCTTTGATAACCCTTTAGGTAGAGAAGTTTTTCCTAATGTCCAACTTAAGCCACCGTGGTGCAACTTCAGGTCATTTCCTCTTTTCCTATCCCCTGTGACTTGTGAGAAGAGACTAACACCCAATTCTCTACATCATTTCATGCAGTCGTAGAGAGTGATAAGTTCTCCCCTCAGCCTCCTTTTCTTCAGACTAAAAAAATCCCATTCCCTCAGCTGCTCCTCACAAGACTTGTTCCCTAGACCCTACAGCAGCTTTGTTGATCTTCTCCAGATCTGCTTCAACATTTCAATGTCTTTCTTATATCGAACACAGTATTCGAAGTGTGGCTTCGCCAGTGCTGAGTACAGAGGGACAATCACTTCTCTAATTCTGCTGGCCACACTATTCCTGATTTAGGCCAGGATGCTCTTGGCCTTCTTGGCCACCTGGGCACACTGATGGCTCATGTTCATCCAGCTGCCCATCAACACCCTCAGGTCCCTTTCTGTTGAACAGATTTCCAGACACTGGAAAGTCCTATGGCACTCAAGATTATTTGTTATATGACCTTCCCTGGCACCAAGGTCAGACTGACAGGTCTGTAGTTCCCTGGATCCTCCTTATGGCCCTTCTTGTAGATGGGCACTACATTTGCTAATCTCCAGTCCTTTGGGACCTCTCAGTTAGCCAGGACTGCTGAAAAATCATGAATAGTGGCTCAGTAAGCACATCCATTAACATCCTCAGCACTCTTGGGTATAACACATCTGGCCCTAATTTTGTACCAATTTTGTACTAATTTTCATATTAATTTAATCTATTTTTGTACTAATTTTGTAATTTTAAATTAGTAAAAGTTATTTAACTCTGAAATGCAAACAACTCCATGGCAAACAGCCAAGGTAAGTCAAGGTAAGTTGAAAGATAATAGTACTGGGAGGAAGACAAGGGTTCCTGGAGTCATCATACATGATTATAACTGTGATTCATACTGGCTGTCAATATTATCTTGTTAAAGAAACAACTTTATTCCCCCTCTTTCAAAAACCTGCTACAAAAGACAGCTCAAGAGAATGGATTAATGGTTGCATCCTTGTGTTCAGTAATACTAAATTCACTGAATGCTTCTTTCAGCTTTGAAGCTTTATATGTCATTAAAATTTCTAAGTAGATTTATATAAAAACTTCACAAGGATTTATAAGGCCAATTTTTCAGAAATTATAGTCTATAGTATCATAAAAAATTATATTTCTTCCAAAATTAAAAAGTTGACATCACAATAAATAAGGAAGGGTATTATAAACTACTAAAAACTCCACATGCACCAATGCCCCCAGCCACTTTACTACCCTCTTAAAGGACAGAAAAACAAGGACATTCATTTCATTCAATAAAAGCAACTTGAATGTTTAACTCCATTCATCAAGTTTCTGTAGCCTCTGAATATTTATGTCCTGTTTAAAAAATTACATTTTGTGTAATTATTAGAGGACAGATCTAATAAAGACAGCATATAATCTCATAAAGTAATAGAAAACAAGTATGGCCTGGTTTAAATAGCCACACACTGTCCTGTTCTTAGTGATGTTCATATTCTGAAATATATTTTCAAGTGTTTTCTCACATCTGTTTTAAGAATTACCAAGAGAAGGACCTTCTTTCCTAGTCTATGGACAAAATGAATTATCATCTTTCACGCAAGCTGATAATTATCAATCCTGTTGAAACTAATTCATCTAAATTAAAATCTTAATGATTTGGAGCTAAATTTATAGACATACATTAGATACATATCAAATGATACTGGATGTTATCTAAGGAAAAACAAACAACAAAAAATGCTTTGACAACCTCATACAAGTGAAACCAGGTCTGACATTGGGTTTTATTACGGCAATACATTAAGTATTCTTATAAAGAATAGGCTCGGTCCAATATCTGCTCTAAATTATAGCCATCCAACACACTGATTCTAAATGGATAAGCCAGAAAACAAAATTCAGCACTTTATTATGCAGAAAGTAGGCACTGACTAGTCAGTATGTATACCCCTTCTAGTTATATCCTTGCCTAAGTACCTCAGGATGCAGGTAACTTTCCACCTAATGATACTTTTAAGCTATTTCCATCATCCATCCTTCTCACCTGAATTTCCTTGTTACCTTTTCTATCATAAGACACACTGGAATTGAAAATGGAAGTAAAAAAAAATGTGCCAATTTGAAAATATCATTGTTAGACTGTTTTGAAGTTTGTGAAGGAGTCCAGGAATGGATCTTCCCAGGATAATGTAAAAAATGCAGCAAGGAACAATAAACCCCTCCATTGTTCTGTGGAGCTTTTCTATACCTTTTTTCCATAAAGTCTGAAAAAAACACCCGTGTTAACACTTCACATTATATATTATATGTAGATAAGACAGAAAGACTGTGTGTAGATTAATTTGACATAGTACAAGGCTGGTATGGATGTCATTTATTCTTGGGTCTGTTCTTCTACCAGATAAGCTTCTGATGCATTTTACAGAGGGAAAAGTACACCTTGGGAAGAAAATGGGCTGTATTAGAAGATTTTACTTCTCCTTTACCAAGGCTCAAATCTCACCTTGACCTCCTCTTCTAATCTCTTCATGGTGCCTTTGTGTGATGTTTTGTTTAAGATCATTCCTGTCTTTCCAATTAGAGATTTCCATCTTCCTGTGAAAGGTCTGATCACCTAGAGCCTGAATGTATTGCTCTGTCTCCTGAGGTAGGGGAGAATGTGAGCGTGTATTGCTGTTGTTACAGAACACGTATAATTTGCTTTTGTGAATTTCAAAAGAAACCTGCATCTCTCCCGGAAACCAGTCAGAACTAGGAGGTGCATTGGGTCTTTATTATGTCCACAGTGTTATACTGATCCTTGAGAGTTTCCAGGGGTGCTGAAGACTCCGTGTAAGAGAAGCAGGGTTGAAAAACTCTGTTAGGATTCCTTTACAGTCTTTTAAATATCTTTCCTTTCCACTCATTAAGGGCTGATTTATGCGGCAATTTGCAACAAGGTGCCAAAGTCGTTGAAGATCTAAGTATTCAGTCGACACATAGCATTTCTGTCTCCAGAGTTAGCTGCAGAGCTGGTTCACATCTCTTTACCTCCACAGGGCAGGCATGCCCTAATTATCTCAGTGATAAAGAGCAAGATGTTCGAATTTGATATACTAGTCCCTACGGGACAGAGCGGCTGGTTGAAAGCAGGTCTATTAAACCTGTGGCTATGCTCACTGCTGCTGCGTGATCCTGGTTTAGATGGGGTTTCTAAGGGACTATAGGAGTTTAGTCACAGGCTGTTGCTCTTGTCCAGCTGAGATGTAACACAGGTGCTGTTGAAAGGGGTGACCTTATTAATGTCTATAAATACGTAAAGGGCAAGTGTTGGGAGGATGGAGACAGGCTCTTCTCAGTGACATCCAGTGATAGGACAAGGGGTAATGTGTACAAGCTGTACCATAGAAGGTTTTGGGTAAACATAAGGAAAAACTTTTTCACAGTAAGGGTGACAGAGCACTGAACCAGAGAGGTTGTGGAGTCTCCTTCTCTGGAGACGTTCAAAACCTGCCTGGACGTGTTCCTCTGTGACCTGATCTAGGTGATCCTGCTCTGGCAGTGGGGTTGGACTAGATGATCTTTCAAAATCCTTTCCAACTCCTAAAGTTCTGTGATTCTGTGATTCTGTAAATAAGGGAAAAGAGAGTAAAGGACAAAGTAATGATTTTGATTTCGGTTTCTCAGCTTAGAACCCTCAGGAAATTTATTTTTCCGACTGGGAGAACTTATCATGACATTGCAAAAGATAAAGTCATCCCTAGACTAGAGACAGGATGTGGTACACAGCCTTCCAAAGTAACTATGCAAGGATGGTATCAAAGTGCATATCAGCAGGGAATATCTGTGTTTATCTGCATTACCAGGTTTAGCTGCCACAGGGCTCATGATTCCTCCACCTCCCTCCATATCCACCCAGACCAATCCCAACATACTCCTCATACAGCTTTGCACCAGCTCAACCTTTACTAATGACTTTGTCTCCCGGTCAGCAGAGGGGTAGGGGCTGCTCATGTTGCATGGGCAATGTACTCAGTCCCCAAAGAGCAGCAGGCTCCTCTTGCAGTTACATATCCTACTACTTCACTGGATGGGCCTTGTAAAGATCTCTTGGTTTAAGAGTCGAACTAATACATGAAGCAAAAAATGTGATCTCAGAGGAAAGAATTAAGTTAAGGAAGTACACGGATGTGGAATTAGAAGTTCACTCTCAGATTTTGCAGTTTATCAGAATCAAGAGCTTATAAGGTACTGAAATATTGGCATGGGCATTACCAATTAGTAACAGTGTTAGAAGAACATTGATTAGCAGTTGTAACATGCTCAGTTGTGAAGGAGTCTGAAAAGAGACATAAGGCCAGAGAGGAAAGCACAGACTCAGACAAAAGCAGTTTTGTCCAGAAGGGGCAGGAAGCAGCACAGATCTCCTAGGCCTCCCTTCCAGAGCTACATTTCTGTGAATGATGTAGGCTTCTAGATGAAAAAGTTTTCAGGGAAGGATCCCCTGTGAAAGCAAGCAAATAAATGCTTTCAGCACAATAAGAAGAGCCCAGCAACAACTAACCCAGCTTGTCATTTCCTTTATTACGGCTTGGAAGCTAGTTGGTCCCCTTGTGGGACTGAGGCTAGTGCATAGACAAAAATACAGTTTTCTTGCCAAATGGACACATTTGAAAAAGCTGCTATTTCATCATGATGAGACATTTAATTTGCCATGCCATCTAATAGATAAAATGAAAAACCAGAGACTCTAAAACACACCACTGACGTTCCAAGCTTCCAAGCTCCTCTCCCTCAGATAACACATTTCCTACATTAACGAGATGGAGGCACTCATGTGTGCTGCAATAAAGGCGAAATCAAGTGCTCTTTTGCAGTGTTCTTTCAAACCCTCCAGGAGAATCTGTGGCTGCAGCTTTTATGTCCTGATTCGGAATTATATCAGAGGATGTTATATAAAAAAGCAGAATCCAATATGGGCAGACTCATCTGGAGGCTGAAGAAGTTTCTAAGCATTGTAATACTACCAGGGCATCATTAAGCAGAGGATAACATAATTAGGTGGAGAGTGAAAAGAGTAGGGGCCTACTAAAATCTTTGAGGGTTTTCTTCACTGAACTTGATGGAATGCAGATTTGACTTTAATGGCATGTGCTATATTTGTCCACAGTTTTACTGATGAGATTGTTCACCATATTTTTTACCCCACCATGAAACTTCTGCTGCTAGTTAGATGAAAACATGTAATTAATCAGGGGTTTTACAATGGTATACATACCCTGTATTAGAAACATGAATTAGGCCACAAAGGCTTCTAGTCTCCTTTTATGAAATCTCATTGCATCTTCTCTTCCTCATTATCTCTCAGAAATGAAAGCCAGAAGCCAAAAGTCACAGTCCAGAATGCATCCCATGTGGGACTCGGGCAGATACTACTCTGGCTGTGTTATGCAAAGCTTTTACAGCAAAGATGTCAGATTGCAGTAAGTCAATATGATCTGTTCTTAAGGTCAGATTGAAGAAATAGAAAAAGCACTTTTACGAAACAATCTGACTTGTTTTACTTCAGAATGGCATGGATATTGCTCTAAAAATGACTCAGTACAGAAGGACCCCAAGGTGACTGCCTCTGTCATAAATGCTGGTGTCTACATCTTGTGAGATGAAACATGTGTAACGCCCAGAAAACATTTCCTTTTTATGTTCACTTCTTTGCCAGTTTCTACAGGGTGGAAAAGTGTGCATTTGCTCCATAGAAATGCAGCTGGGGTTCTGCAGAAACATAAATGAAAGCTTTTTATCATCAATCTGTTTTTTTCCAACTGTAAGCCTGCTACAAAGCTTCAAGTTATGTGGCATCCTAAAGAAGAACTGTACCTCAAAAGGCTAAACATTTGATGAATTAAATAGTGAGAGAAACCATCATTGAGAGGAAGGAAATGGTTAGGTGTTTTAGACAAGGGAAAGCAGATACTTGTTCTCAGTGGATGTTTGATAAGCAAGTGTAAGTCAACGAGGCAGAGACAGAGGAGAGGCGTTCCAAATGACCGGAGCCTCAGGGTAGAAATTTCTAACATTAATAGTTGTAGATGTGTGTTGAGGTACACAGGGAAGCTGAGGGAAGTAGAGGAGGAAGTGGACAGCAGAGAGGGTCTATAAAGCACTACCTACAGACACCCTCCCTACTCCAACTTAAAATGTGATCCAAGTTGCAATTTGGGAAGCAACAGCAGCTCATTTTTTCTCACCACTGCCCTGGCTGAAGTCACCAACTTCAGCTCATCCTCAGATGTTCATCCTTGACCTTTTTCTGATGATTACCACCTTCCTGTTCAGTTCCTGCTCAGTAGCAAGAGTGCCATTTCTGTCAACGGGACCTAAATTATCTCAGCAAATCTAGTTTGTTTTGTCTCAATCAGGCTAATGAGTATGGTCACAAGCTGCTGGGCTGTTTGGTAAGAAGGTGAAGTAACATTGCTGGTTAGGAACAGCTGGGAGTGGTCTGAGGCTACTCACCTCTCACCGCAGTGCAGATGCAGAGGAAAGGGGAATCTCCCTCTGCCTGATAGTGAGCTAGGCAGGCTGGAAAGGAGGGCTATGACTACAGACACTAGGAAGGCATGTAAAAAAAAATAAAAAATCAACACCTACCTGAAAAAAAAGTAATTATTTATTGAGGCATAGTTACTCCTGTAAAAAGCTATAGCTCTCTCATCTTTGCAGTTATTTTTGCCTCCAGTTGGCTCGTAACACTCACAACCTTCTCTTTCCATTAATGTTCTTCCAGTTAACATTCTCTGATGTGCACTAAAGCACCTATCAATTATTCATATTACAACAGCACCACTATTTCTTTTAACAATGAGATTAAACTGGTTATTGAAGCTGCTTATCTGGGCTAGTCACTAATGGGACATTTGGTTCATTACCCTGTATTTTTCACTCTGTTAAAACATCAGTTAGAAGGGCTTAGATGGGAACCCTTCAAGCTCCTTATAAGATTCCATGTAACAAGTGAGACAACACTAAAATGTGTGAAGAAAAGTTTCAAAGTTTCCAAAGATGGCAAGTTTAAAAAATACTAAAGAAAAGGACTATTTTTCATTTAATTGGCAAAAATCATGAATTCTGAAAATATTTTTTTTAATAGAGACTCATTTTTAATAGAGACCTATATGGATAATCAAGGAGCTGCTGAAAAAAAAAAACAAACCAAATGGAAGAGGGGGGGTTTAAGATTTGTGGAAAAAGGGTCTGATTAATTGGGAGGAGTATAGAAATACTGCCAGCGTATGTGGAGACTCGACAAGAAAGGACAAGGCTGTCTTGGAACTTAGTCTAGCTAGGAAGATGAAAGAAAACAAGAAGAGGTTTTTCAAATACATCAATGAGAAAAGGAAGAGTAGGGATAAAGTGGGTCCACTGCTAAATGAGGTGGGAGATAAGGCAACAGAGGATGCAGAGATGGCAGAATTGCTGAATGCCTTCTTTGCCTCAGTCTTTACTCCTAAGACCAGACCTCAGGAACCCCAGTCACCGGAAGTAAGAGAGCAGAACTGGAGAGACAAAGACACTCTGCTAGTTAGTCAGGACTCAGTTAGAAATCCCTTGGATAAACAGAAAATGCACAGATCCATGGGCCCCGATGGGGTGCACCCACAAGTGCTAAGAGAGATGGCTGGTACTGTTTCTGAGCCACTCTCCATAATTTTTGAAAAATCAGGAGAGGTGAATGATGACTGGAAGAAAGTCAATGTCACTCCAGTCTTCAAAAAGGGCAAGAGGGAAGACCCAGGCAACTACAGACCAGTCAGCCTCACCACCATCCCTGGAAAGGTGATGGAGCAGCTCATTCTGGAGGCCATCTCTAACCACGTGGAAGAAAAGAAGGTTATCAGGAGTAGCCAACATAGATTTACCAAAGGGAAACCTTGTTTGACTAATCTGATATCCTTTATGAAGTCATGACCAAATAAGTAGATAAAGAGAGAGCAGTGAGCGTCACATACCTTGACTTCAATAAGGTTTTTGATACCGTCTCCCATAATATCCTTGTAGAAAAACAAAATAAATGTGGCATAGACAACTAGTCTTTGAGGTTGATTGAAAACTGGTTCAACAACAGAGTTCAGAGGGTTGTAATCAGCAGGGTAGAATCAAGTTGGAGGCCTGTGGCCAGTGGTGTTACCCAGGGATTAGTACTGGTTCCAGTTTTGTTCAATATCTTCACCAACAACCTCGACAAGGGATGGAATATACCCTCAGCAAGTTCACTGATGATAAGGAACTGAGATGGGTGGCTGACACACCAGAAGGCTGTACTGCTATCCAACAAGATCTGGACAGGCAAGAGAGCTGGGTGAAGGTGAATCTCATGAAGTTCAATAAGGACAAGTGTAGAGTCCCGCATCTGGGGAGGAATAACACCAGGCACCAGTACAGGTTAGGGGTTGTCCAGCTGGAAAGCAGCTCCATGGAGAAGGACCTTGGAGTCCTAGCGGATAGTAAGTTATCCATGGCCAATGTCATCCTGGGTTGCATAAAGTAAACTGTCCAGCAAGTCTAGCGAGATTCTTCTCCCTCTCTACTCTGCCCTAGTGAGACCACACCTGGAATACTGTATCCAACTTTGGGCTCCCCAATTTAAGAGAGAGAAGGATCTACTGGAGATAGTCCATTGAAGAGCTACGAGGATGACTAAGGGACTTGAGCATCTCCCCTATGAAGAAAGACTGAGGGAACTGGGGCTGTTTAGTCTTGAGAGGAGAAGACTGAGAGGTGATCTTATTAATGTCTATAAATATCTGAGGGATGGGTGTCAAATGGAAGAAGACATTTTTTTTTTTTTTTTCTGTAGTGCCCAGTAATAGGACAAGGAATAATGGGTATAAACTTGAGTATAGAAGGTTCCACCTCAACATGAGGAGAAACTTCTTTACTGTTAGGGTAACAGAGCACTGGAACAGGCTGCCCAGGGAGGTTGTAGAGTCTCTTTCTCTAGAGACTTTCAAAACCCGCCTGCATCTGTGTGGCATGCCCTGGATGATCCTGCTTTGGCAGGGGGGTTGGACTCGATAATCTCCATAGGTCCCTTCCAAACCCTAACATTCTATGATCCCATGTTTCTGCGATTTACTGGAGAAATTGTGCAATTGAGAAGGGAATCAAACTTGATGAATCCAGTTATGACTTAGAAACAAAGTATTTGTACCACAAGCAATTAATTCTGCTGAGATTTATTTAAATTGCAAATGCAGGAAGGAGATAATTTCAGTTCTGCCCTGTTCATCACAAATGCCACCCTATCCCAAATCTATCAGAATCAGATCCAGTTATAAAATATACCAAACAATGTCATCAGAGCAAACTTTAATTAGGGGATCATACCCAAAGGGCATGTCACTGTTTCTAATTGAGAGGGTTTTGTCCCTTTCAAATTAACATTTCAAAAGACATCACATGGAGTAAAGCCTGGGTCCTTTACATCAGTTTTAAAGTTCTTAAATATGGGACATGACAAAAGGAAGAGACACAATACGTATGTGACATTATGAACTGCCAGGTTGCTTGTTTAAAACAGGCAGATTTCTGCTTTATGAGATATATTAAATTCAACAATACACATCACAGTTTTATCTGTGTGGAAGAAAGAAGGAGAGAAAGGAGGAAACAAAGAAAGGAGGAAAAGAGAAATACCATTCAAAGAAATGTTAAAAAGAAGGAGAAACCTTAGAAGTTCTTCTGCCAACTGGTGCTGCCTTTGCTCAGAATACCATGACAGAGGTCTGAAATCCCCAGCATAGGTAGGGTGAGACTCCAATGTTGCCAGGAATATATTGGCAGCAGCTACTTCTGTGCTGAAAAGGATTTTGATGAGACAAATTTATTTAGTTACAATCAACATTTGAATAGTGATTGAAGAGAGCAGCTGCGAAGTGATCTTCTCCTTTATTTCCCTTGATGGAAAGGGTTAAAAGAATAAGTGCTTCTAGATGAGTAAAGATCCATGTAAGATATTACGAGTTGCAGGAAGTAATTACCATATGTCCTGGTATGTGATCACACATTCAGTACCTAAGACTGGCAAAAGTAACACCCCCCCATCCATTCCAGCTCCCACACTTTCCGTTTTAGATTAGCCAGGAGGGACAGATGCTGACCATTGCTTAGGTGACCAAAACCTCAGAAAGCAGATGGTATTTTTGTTTTTGTCCTGCCCCCACACACTGCAGGACACCAAACCTCCTGCAACTGCCAGAAATCTCTCTTGGGACCATCAGTGTACAGCAGGGCAGGAGAGCTAAACAGGGAAAAACCACAAAGAAGAGCAGTGCAGGAAAGCGCAGCTCAGCCAGGTCCATCTCTGGCTCTGTGCAAGGAAAATCAGAGAGAGAAGAACTACTGAATTTAACCTTGGAAGGGAATGTTACATCAGGATTTGTGGTCAGCCACGGAAGGAAATGTGGTGCTTTTTTAAATTTTATTTATTTTTCCTGTAATTCCTAGAGAAAAAGAAAGATCAAAAGATCAGTAGTCAAAACCAAGACTGCTGAGAGAGAAACAGTATAATGATCTAGCTTCGCTTAAAAATTAGAATCACTATTATTTATTATTTTAAATAACGTCAGGGGTTTTTGTTGTGGTGTGGTTTGTTTGGATTTGTTGTGGTGGGTTTTTTTGGTTTTTTTTTTAATTTGACTGTTGCTCTGTGGAAATAAATTTTCAAATATTTCTGCATGTCAAAAGGTTGCACTTTGTCTCAAAATGAAAGTTCAGTCTTTTACGCAGCAGGACAGTAAAGAATGGGACTTTCAGGAAAACAAAAGGAAATAGTAAATACCAGGAAGTTTGTAATAAAATCAGAAAAACTGATAGCACTGGCAAAATAGGAGGGTGTTTGCCCATAGTGAAAGCATTTCCAAATGCATTTATATCAGGCCAAAATAGACACTGGGCAACATGCAGCACAATGAAGATATGTTCAAACTGGTCACTGAACCATAAAGTTCACACATAATGCAGCACTACACAGACTGACCAGTTCAAATCTGTGGGTCAGTTGGACCTCTGCTCTCTTTGCAGAACTCAGCATGGCCTGGATCTGTACAGCCTGTGAGCACTCTGTTGCTCACCCTTCTGGTCCTACTTTGTGGGAAAATCCACCTGTGTCAATGCAGATTTCTATGTCTGAGGCAGACACTGCAGGCCTCTTTGCCAGAAAGGAAGATTTGGCCAAGGCACTTGGTGATTTAGCACCTCCTAAGGCAGGTCAGTCAACATGCTAAAAGCACCCACTTCTTCATGTCTGTAAAGAGGATCCAAGGAGACCTGATTCGATATAAGCAGCTGTGTGGTAAGTCATCCAACTTCAGATGAGAGAAATCCACCTTTGAGGGAAGAATGAATCCATGAAGAGCTGGGAAGACTCAGCATTCTGTGAAGATCTTAGGAACTGCAACAGCCTCTACTGAGGAAAACTTCAGGTTATGTGTGATCTATTCAAAGTCTGAAAGACCCAGGAACTTATCAGAGAGCTGCATCAACTTCTGTAACCTTCAAGGTCATTTAGGATATTGCTACTCAACTTGAGTTATACCTAGGAAAGGGAATAATTAATGTTTTCAGGAAAATTAATTTTCTTATGAACACTGAGTGTTGAGGCACTAACATTAATCTTTCTACTATTGCTGCATTATTGCTTGTTTCTTTGTTTATTGGCTACAGTCACTCCTGACCTTCTTGACTATAAAAAAAAGCAGGCAAAAATTGTATGTAGGCCACAAGGAGCTTAAATTAGAAAATACAGCAGAAAATAATTCAGTTTCTTAGCTCACAGGAATTAGTGATCTGATCTACTTAGCTACTCTTCAAGGTTCTTATGCATTTAAAAAAAAAGCTATTAAGAATGTGTTACTAATAATTACAAGGCAACTAGTGAAATTGGAACATTTTTCCAAGGCGTGCTTGAATGCCCTCTGAAGTCAGTGGAGCAAAATATGAGTGCAGGGGCTTGAGTTGTGTTTGCTACAGGGAGCATTGAGCACACAGGCAATGCAATGTCAACTCCTTGTTCATCGTAAAAGATGAGATGTGAATTTATTGCTTGGGCTACAGTTTGTACAACTACAGGATGCTGACTACAGCAGTAAGTTTTCATGTAAACATGGAATGCTTGCAGTACTTTAGTTTTGCTACAGAAATGAAGAAAACATTTGTGGATACATAGAGGCCTGGAAAAAAATTACTAAAGGGCAACTATTATTGATCCTCAGAGGAGAAAAGTTAGCTTCATGAATATAGACTGGTTAAGGTACTTAGAGATTTGACTGTGGACAAATCCTCCACCCTGCCGTCAGCCTTTTGATATTCTGATTCAGACACAATACTGACATTTCCATTAAATCAAAAGTTCTGGAAAATACGAGACACCGAATATTTTCATTTGTATTTGGTTTTGGTTTTTTTTCAGAATATGCTGTTCTTCTGAATTTCAAATATTTTCAGTTTATTAAACTAAGTCCAAGCACATCTTCATTAGTCTAGTAATCCCTTCAACTATTAAATGATTTTTAGGAGCAGTAGTCAGGGTGCCATTCTATTTCTCCTTTTAGTAATGCTCCTTGATTGGACTGTGTCTCTCAAAAATACAGTTATTATATGATAATCAGTAAGAAAGCCTTTGGCTGAGACTGGGAAAACTAGTTTTACCATGGGTTTGCAATCTGACAGAAAACTCAGTACAGAAGAGGAGAACAAGGGTACCAAGAACTAAAGTACAGCTCCAGAGGAAACTATGACACATTATGTAGACATACATTAATTTTGAACTAGACAACAGATAAAACACTTTCTTTTTAAAAAAAATGGTAGGGGGAGATTTTATTTTCTATTCAATTAAGTGATGTGAAATGGAGAAACTTTCAGATGCTTAAAACTATCTTCAGATCTAAAAAAAAAAACCCCAAACAAGAAACTTCCAAGCTAGCTTGAGGAAAACGTCAGACCACACACAATCTGTCTATTTGATGTACCCAGATCACCAAAGGCAAGAAGAGACAGCTTGGCTTTGCTTTTATGAATGATACGTACTTATAAATGTCTCAATCTTCTGTTGGGTTGCTGCTTAAATAGGGTGTTTGTCTTCTTCAGGTAAAACCAAGATAAAGTTCAATCAGATGAGAAGCTGTAAATCCCTTATCTTATCTATCTGAGTTCACTGCAGAAGGAAAGTGTTCAACTGTTTTCCTGAGCTCCCTGGTTCATTATGCCTACATGGTATCTCCATTCTTTGTTAGTCTGTGTACTTCCCTGGCCTCAGGCTTTACAATCTCCTTGTTGAATGTTCATATCACATCTAGCTAGTGCCATCTTTGTCTGCAATTGGTACCACTAACCATAAGTGCAAGGCGAATAGCAAATTACTATAATTTAATGAATAATACACTGTTGAGATAATTTGGGATACATATGTTTTAATTGATGACGTCTCATATGAGCAACATCCTTGCTTATAAAATATCCCTTCATGTTTTATTCCTTACTTCTAAGGATAACAAAGAAATAATCCAGCAGAGGACCAAGAATCTTATTCTTTACCTTGAAACACAGATGACTTCTGTATGCTGACAGTTCATATATCCTTGAATATGATTCAAGGATATGATAATTTATTATGGGTTCTTCCTAGATAACTGAAGAATTCAGGTGACAATAAACTAGTTGATACATAAAGGAGTTAATAAAAATGCAGAAAATTTTCAAAGGATAAAGAATTTGGGAAGATTGAGAGAAGTAAAACAAAGGGTGGTAAGGCAGTACTTCGCTGTTTCTGTTCAGGAAATGGCAGGAGTGAAATGGACCTAGAAGGACGCATGAGTGGATTTACTAATCAGGAGCAGAAATGCTCAGAAATACTCAGATATTCTGATTCCATTTGGTCACAGTCAAAGTATTTGTAGGGACTGTTCAGCTCAGACAATATTACTCCAGAAATCTGGCAATGTTTTGATAAAAGCTTGTTTGGCTTTCTGCCAAGCCATTTCTTCAGTAGTGTTACAGACCTGGGTAAACTTACACTAGCTTGACTCAGATCTTGGAAAACAGACTGTCCTAAAAACAACAGATCTTCCTGGGTCCAAAGATCTGAGGTCATCTCATGGAATCAGAATTTTCAGATTCTGGAGATTTTGTTCTGAATCAAAAAAAGAATATGTTTTAAAATATTAAAATCCTTTCTGAAATAAATTTTCTACACAGATCAATTTTATGAAAAGCAAGGAAGGAGGGTCTGAGACAGTTAACTTTTTGGCTTCTTTGTATGAAATTCAAACATTCTAAGGAATAGTTTGCTAGCCTCTCTTTGAAAATTACAAGTAGGTCATAATGGTGCTTATTGTTCCCATTTTCAGACACTGCAGTTCTGGCTTTCACTCTGTTCAAGGCTCTTCAGAGTCCTGCAAAGACCTAAAAACTGGCCAGTACTTCAGACAGGAATTAACACTGTGGTTTAAGCATAAATGAGTGGGAAGATGATGTGTGATCTGAGGATCACAGATGCTTTTGACAAAGGCTTCTGTTTTTCCACATTCCCATGATGCTGGGGAGCAATTTCCTACATTTACACTCCCATCGTTCCCCAAATCAAGATATTATCATCCCTCGTGCTGTGTTCCATCATTTTCCCAGGTACTAGGGTATTTCCTATCCTGAGATTTCTTCTTTATCAATATGTTCCAGTCCTCTTTCCTCTACTCCTGCCCGTTTTGGGAAGACTGTTGTATTAGCAAGTAAAGTGAAAAAAGATTGTTCCATGGCCTCAAGGGCAGTGAGCACAGAGTGGCTCATATCTACGTAGCTAGACTCTCTTGGCATCCAAAACAGGGCTGCATTCAAAGTGGCCACCGGGAAAAGCTGTGTGGAATGGATTCTACAAACACCAATTACTAAATCAAATAGAGCCAGAACAGAGATCTGAGCCCAGGCACACAGCTGTCATTAAAATTCTCCCTCTTAGTGTTGTCATTGGTCAGCTAGTATCGCTCCAGTGCTGTCCAGACAGAAACATTCCCAGTAGTATTCTTGGTTGTATCTTCTCCTGTTTGGAGGTAGAGAGTGTTTAACAGAAAGGCTGTGTCCAAAATATGCCATCTGATTTTGGGGCCAGCAAACAGGCCACATTGCTGCTTATTAATAGAATTACAGCCAGTACAAACCCCTTGCTTCCAGCCTCTATCCTCTATCCCTGCCATCTGCTGTATGTCTTTTCCTCAGGGCCCCCACATATCATCCACCCTGCCCTTTCCCAAAGCCATGGGGCTCAGAAAGACAGCTTCACAGCTCTGCCTGTCCCTGTACTCCACCACCCATAGTGCATTCTGGTCTGAGTACTTTCCATTCCCCTACATGCCAGAGACTATGCTCACAAATTCTCATGCCCTTATATATTTTCTCTCCACCCACCATCACAGAATCCTCTTTTTTTTTTTCCATGTCTCTTGGAAATCCATCATTTAGGGTGTCAACACTTTAAACTGTTGGGAAACACTGACACTGAGACAATTTTTACACTGGGAGGTGTCAATATGTGCTGTCAACTGTTTCTATGATATAGAGACAGTGGCAAGAGCTGGCTGCTGACAGGATTTCAGCATGTCTGTCTAACATCCACATCTTCCACCTCACTTCCTACACCTTGCCAAAATCAGCAGGCTTCTGCTTATATTAGATACCCTCAGATATTCTACCTGGTCTCCATCTGCAAGATCAGAAGGATGTGGTTATACCATAAATTCTTTGCCATATCTTCCAACCCCATCCAGATAGCGCAGGCATCCCTTAGTCATCTCAAATGCACTAAGCAACTATGCACCTACAACTGCATTTGATCCTCCATTGACTACAGGGAGAGTTAAAACAGCTGTTGTACCTGTAGACATCTACATATAGACACCTGATCTTTGTTTTAGACTGAGCTGAATCATTCTATAGGTTCCTTCCAGTATATTAATAAGCTTGAAAGGCTCTGATTCACATGTCAACACAGGTGTCTGCTGCCATCTGAGGTGTCTGAAGGAAGCCTATCCAGCTATCAGTAGCCTCTCCAGGAGCACTCAGATCTTTTCTAGGGCCTTTGTAATGTGCAGTCCTGTACAGATGCCTTGGATAACCTACTATGTCACAAGTGCCACAGATTATCTTTGCTCATGCATCTAAATCCCATTCCTAGTGCATCTATAAACAATTGCATAACCTCCTCCCCCAGGGAAGCTGGACTAGATGGTCTCTGGAGGTTCCGTCCAACCCCTAACATTCTTTGATTCTATGACACTTAGATTCAGATCTTTTACCTCAAAGACAGTTACATCTTGAGGTCTATGCTAAAATTACAAATCCAGCCTTTCAAAGGCTTTACAGAGCCGATTTTAAAGCATTGTGTCTTTTATTTTCATTGGCTTTCACAATGTCAACACCCCAGCTCAGTGAAAACTTTCGGTTTCCAAAATAAACCCTTGTTTATATTAATAGCAAAGGAAAATTACTCTGATACACTATATAAATAAGTAAAATTTTAAGGTCTTTCTTAACTCAGTAGTAAGTATCACACAACCACTTAACTGTCCTGGATGACAAAATACATACTCAGAATTCTATTAGATAATTTTAATCCATTTCTGTATGCAAAAACACCTGCTTAAGTCAGTGTAATTTCTGTTGTTAAGTCAGGAATCAAATATGTCATTTATTTAGGGCCACATATTCCACATCCTATTTCCCTGTAGTCACTACTAATCGGGAAAGAGAATAGAGAAGATAAGAAGAGAAGAAGAGAAGAGGAGAAGGGAGTATAATAGAACATCTACAGAAACCTAAATTTTCACATACAACTTCAGACCCTTTTGAGCAGTAGAGGACAAATTTTGCCCTTGGATTTGAGCTAAGCTTCCACTGATGTTAATGAGAATAAAGAACATGTAGCTGAAGATGAGATTTTGGACCCAAAATAAAGATTCAGATGATATATTTGAGACATATGCCAGATTTTTAGAAAGATTTCACCAGTGGTATTTTTTTCTGAGAAAGGTCAACTGACAGGCATCTTGTTATTAACGATAATTTCTAATAGAAGAAATCCTTTACTCTGAACTGAGAACGACATTATAGTGGGACTTGGAACCTGTGGCTAGGCAATACAATACATCTTAATAAGGCTGCAGTCCTTCCTGTGGGAAATGTTATCAAATCTTTAAAGCCAATTTATTGAAGGAAATTGCAGACAGCTTGAAAACATCCATGATCCTGTGTCCTGACATTGGCTTGTTAAGATTGTGCTATGACTTTGTGTCACTGTTCTTTCTTATTTTGGTCTTTCACTTTATCTGACTTTTGCTTTCATGTCATGTCTTATGTATCACTTTGTCTCTTCTATCCCATCATCATCTCCTCCCTTTTCCTATTTCAAGTATGACAGGTTCTATTTATTTTCTCCAGTGTGTGCCTTGCACAGGCAATTAATGAATCACTGTTATGGGAGGGAGGGTTGGTGTTTTGTTGGTTTTATTTTATTTTATTTGGTTTTTTTGTTTGTTTGTTGGGGTTTTTTGATTGTTTTGTGGTTTGGTGTTTTATTTGTTGTTATGTTTTGGTTTGTTTTTCGTTTCTGGAGGGGTTATTTTTATATATATAAAAGCATATTTTCCTCGTGAATGATCGCTCCCATTTTACAGACTTTATAGGCTTAGCAGGATCTTTCAGTAAGGTATTATGAACACTGTGGGTTCGGAGCCCACGGCACACTGTAGAGTCCAATTCTTCTTTTCTTCATCTCGGCACTCCAAATTCCTTGCCCTAGTGCTTTCATTATGCTTTCAGTTAAGCTGACGAATCAAAATTTTTCCATTCTCTTTACAAAAGCATGTCTGTTTTCAGTGTCTGACTGTGTACAAAATTGCCACATCATAGTTCAATTCAGCTGATGAGGAAGACACTGTGACTTTATAGTCAGGCTATTTCAGCTGTTTATTTACAAGACTAAGGACCATGGTATGTTTTTAACGTTAATGTTTGCCACCTGAGGAACAAATATCTTAGAATTATACAAAAGCAAGTTTCTGCAATTTGTCAGGAGGAACAGAGAAATTAAGAGATACAACAAACAAAAAAAGAGAGTACACCAAGCAATTTTTTTTTAATTACTCACAGTAAATGAATACTGATGTTATTATACATACTTATTGTCAAATTTCATTTGAAAAATACTGAAAATTTTTACTCAAAATAAGTAATAACTCAGAGACAGAGTCTGAGGTGGAGGTATACTGTTTTTCCCCTTGAATCATTTCTCTGTGAGAAGAAAGTCCCCAAAAGTAGCTGAAAGGCAGACTCAATTTCACTCTTTCTTTCACCTCTTCCCATACCTCAGCCCAGAGTAGCCTGCTTAGGAAAATCCCTCTCAGTGTCAGGGACATCAGTCTGTTCCCCTGAGACAATGGGATCTCCTTCTGTTATAGGACGTTACACTTTCTGGAGACCTCTAGTTATCGCATGGAAAATAATTTTTTTTTGTCAGTCGTAAATGTTATTTAAATATATCTTTTGACTGTTCTCACTTTGCTTGAGTTAAAATGATTAGTCAAGAATAAAAACTTTCTTTTTCTTTGGTTTATCTGGATTTTTTCGAGGATCATAAAGTGAAAATGAGAACGATGAGCCATAATAACATTTCCACTCACCTGAAGGCAGATTCCTTCCTCTGGTGGCTCAGGATTTGAATTCCATAACTATGCTTTACTTTCCCCAAGATAAGAATAAATGTGAGCTAACACAGAATAAAAGATTCAAGTAAAAGAAGAAATATATTGGATTTATCACTGCTTAATCAGAAAATGCAGAAAAACCTATATATTGGGTTTTGTAAAAAAAAATAATTGAAAAATATTACTGTGATCAAGTTTAAATAACAAAGTTGCAGGGAGAAAAAACAGGATTTTTATTTAAAATGTAAAATATTGTTAAAGGATTCAAAAACCTGAGACATTTTCAAAACTGAGCAGTTTTATTTTTGCTTTGTCTCCTCCTTTTTACTATCACGTAGAAGAAAATAATGGTCCCTAGGTTTGAAGTGTAAAAGGAAGGTTTTAAGAACTGAAGAAGAAGGTTACTTTTCTTTTCAATGCAATTTTTCAAAACGGTAACATTTTACAGAACACAATGAAAAATGCAAAGGTAAAAATATAAACAAAACCCCACAAGATATATTACATTTTGCTGGTTTATTAAAAAACTGGAGGGGTGGAAGATTTTTAAAAATGCTATTTATTTGTATGAGTACATACACATGTATTCCTAGATAACAGCAAATACATGACCTGACATGCATCAACTAAAGAGCAAGCAATTAAACCCCTTTTCCCACAACCATGGAAAATATACCTCAAGCTCAAAAGAGAGATTACAAACAAGTGAAGGAATGGCACTCACCATGTTTATGCTCCATTTTAGGTTGATCCATCTTAAAACATAAATGAGGTATAAAAAAACCTGTCCTCTAAGGACAAAGCTTCCTTGACCTCATTATTTGGCCAGGAAAGAAAATTGAAGCTAAAATACTCTGGTTATTAGGAAACATTTGCATTATTCAAGACCTCCGGGTGGTAAAAAAAAGGCCCAAGTCTTTGAGGAGTAGCTTAGGTGACCCTCAGAACTTACAACAGTAATATTAAGTGAACATATATCCCTGACATTCAAAGTAGTGGTAGGCAATTACCTTGACTTGCAGTATTTCAGCAAATAGTAGTTATATATTATCATCTTCCTTACTTCTGCCACTTGAGTGGCAATTTCTACATCAGAATGTTGCTGCCACCATGGAAACTACACTTAATCAGACAAGTTGTGATCTTCAGCTTCAGACTTATAGCTAGCTAAGTGGAGGGGGCAAGTACCATAATAGACTGAACCTGTCTCTCTCTGTATCATGTAAGTAGCTGGAGCACCTTGGAGCATTCATCAGAAAACACTCCGAAAAAGATTGCAGAAGGTGATGTAAAATTACATCTCAAGGTGGAATCTACACAAGTAAATCTGACGTTGTCAAGTCCCTGACAAAAAAAAAAAAAAATATACATTGGTAGCAACACACAACTAACCAAAGAAGGAAACAAAGGAAAACCTTGCAATTCTGAATTATGATAACATGCTTGGTCAGTCAGATTCTATTGCATTGTTGGCTAAAGATGGATATTAAGTGTTGAAAAGAAAAGCAAGATGTCTGAGTCACAGGAAGGAAACACAAAAAAATAGAGAGTCGTAAATAGTCCTTAGGAGAAGGTTGATGGCAAAGTCTCTTCTTTCTTTGAATAGAACTTTAATTTAGTATTTCAGACCACAGTCCAGTTTCAGTGTTTTGTTGTTTTTTCAATTTGCCTAAAGTTGTCAGGGTGATAACCAAATCCCTCCTCCTGACTGCACCACAGGACTCAATTCTGTTCCTGGTCTCAGGAGAACCGGGTGTGGGGGTATGATCCTTCTGAGCCCAGGACTACACATGTTGCATGGATCGAGCACCAGGGCTTTTCCCTGCCAGTACCCTGTACAGGCCTTGCAGCATCAGCAGCTTCCCATTACTTACCAACAGTAATTAGCTTTTTAACTGAGCTTGGGTGGCTTATTATTTCTTTAAAATATCCATCTCATCTAAAAGTGAATGAGGACAGTGGGCAGTGCTACAGTCAGTGCACCTTAGCAGGTAAGGATGAATGTGCATAATGACTTCCTACGGCCTTCTGATCCATGAATCAGCAAAAATAACTAGACTGGCTTGGACTCGGACCTGCAAGGTCCATCCTAACTGATTCAGCAGCATCTGTCCTGCGGAGACAGGAAGGCAAAGCTCAGCCTGTTTCACTGCCCATAAAACCAAGGAGACAAAGGCAGGAGGAGGCCTCACACCCCCTGCGCCCTGCTAAGACAAAGCTGCCACATCTAGAGGACTCAGCAGCAGTGGGTCCCACAGAGCAGGAGCCCACAGCCCCCATCAGCCCTCAGATCCTGTGGCATGGGAGAGATTGCCAGCCTCCTGCATGGAAACAACAGTGGGTAGCAGGGTGCATCACTCTCTTGCTAATTTTGGAGGGAGCAGCAGCTCATGCTACTCGCTTACCAGACTGAAGTACATTCCAGTGTCTCTCAGGCTTTTGACACTCTCACCATACCCCAAAAGATAAACAAATTTAGACAAAATGAACGTATTCACAGTGCTTGGCTTGAGTGGAGAAGCTCTGGTGGCACTCTAGAAGTATTAATTTTCCTTCCTTCAGCAAGGACAAGATGGCTGCTAATGAATGCAGCCATTGCTCCTCACAAAATATCCACCATGGTGACCCAACTTCACTGTATATTAGCTGCTGGTAGCTTCTAGAAACTGCCAATGGTCAGCTGGTTTGTTATTATTTTGTCCTTCCCCATGCCTGGATTTTTTTTCTCTTTGCTTGGCCTCTGTTCTGCCTGCTGAAGAGGAGACACACCTGGCTTTTCCTTTTGCGGTGCCATTAATAGTTCTACCACAAGGACAAGGTGGAGAGGAAAGGCCACAAACTCCCAGCCCTATTGTCCTCTTCTCTCACTTAAAAGGTAATCTAGTGAATTATGGGAGATTAAAAGATTACAAGTCTTAATGTTATCAATATGGACCAGAGGAGATGAGGAAATGTAAACAGATAGGGAAAAAGCACAGGGGAGAAAACAGAGACTGAAAGTGCGAAAAGGAAAATAGGACAAGAATAAATTTGCATCTTAAATTCTGCTGAACTTAGTCTATTAATACATAGACAAATCTGTCAGATCTGCTCATCTGAATGGAAAGTTTTATGTCAGGCTACATTTCCCCAGCAGAAATTAATATGGCCGTGTGAGGATAAAGACACATATGAAAAGAGTTGACAGGTCTCTGCCAGCAGCTGCTATTGATTCCCTGTCCTGAGAGGGAGCACGGCTGACAGCAGTGCAGGCAGTCCCGGTTTGACACTGGAAAATATGCAGCTCTTTAGTCCAATCAATGTGTGCAAACTAGGACTCAACATCCTGGAAAGACTCTTGTCTGTGCCTGACATGGCCAGGCAGGAATAGCCATTGAATTAATTGCAATGGAAATTAAAATTGTGAAGTACAAAATAATCTTGATGTTTTGATTTTTTAATTTTTTTTTATAGAACTCTTGGCTGCATTTTTCCCAAAGTGCCACGTGCTGTCGGCATGTCAGTAGATGTTGTTTCAAGATACGTATTTCTAATCTTACAGGTGAGAAATAAAGGGAGAACAACCTGGGTGCAGTAAAGACATTAAAAACAACACCCATACATAAGACCAACCCAACTATAATGTTGTTTCTTAAATGTTATGACTGCTGGGGCCTAAACCATGACTTGCAAATTGTCAAGGTTTTTATAACTGTGCCTTTTCTCATCCAGTCCTTTATTATTAAAATGTTCTTTCTTGGATCACTATCCTTAAACTGCAAGGATGAGCCATCCCTTCACAGAAACTTCTCCCAGCAAAACTAGCCCAACTGGAATTACCCAAATCTCCCCTCCAGAATAATCATTTGAAGTACCTCTGCAATAGACTGGCATTCCTCTTGTATTCTATATTTTATTCTTTTACACATTCTGTCCTGATATCAGAAATGTTCTGTCTTTTTATATGACTTTTTATGTAAAGGCAATCACTGCAGTGGCTGTTCTCACCAGCAATGGGTGGGTGAGATTCTGACACCCAGAGTGTGCCCTAAACCGAGGCATCTTCTGCCTTTTGAGTTATTATGGTCTATCCCATCTGGTGGAGACCTGAAGGGACAGAAGGATAAAGATCCTTCTGCGAGCTTTTTGTCTCTCCTACTAGTACCTATGCAGATTTCTGGGATGCTCCAGCATACCTCAAATGGTATTAGATGCTTGTTTCTAGGCAACTGCACCAAATTCCTTCAACTCAACTGGGTTCAAGACACCTAAATTTAAGTGACTAAACTATGTGGTTTTCTGGATACTAAGAACATAAATTTCCACTAACAGAAGAGATCTTGTTAATAATGTCTGTGGAATCTAGACAACAAATCAACTGGACAGCTAGGATGGGATCAGTTTGGGGATTTGCCCACAGATATTGGGTGTCACTAGGTATTCCTCAGAGGAATGTTCTTCTTTCTCCCTTTATAGTCAATGAAGAAAAAAATGGCAGCTGTAGAATTCATCTAACCTATTTTGGATTACTGTTTTTGGATAAGATTGTTTGCAGACTAGAAATGTCTTTCGTTACCACAGTCTACGTCAAGAGTCTGTAAGATCATCTCAAAGGCATGTAAGTACAGAATGCACATCTGGGGTTAGGTAGAAGGAATCCAACACTTTTAGTCATGTTGATTTGTATCTCCTTTTTAAGCTATCCAATGTGAATCAAGGTTATCTTCTAAAGATACAAACCCACAAGATTTTGCAGTCAGTTAGGAGCTTATTATTTTGCTCCAAGATAGGCTGGTATAAACCAACTTCAAACCAGAAACTGAGCAAACATTTTTACTGCAGTATTAATTTAGGACTAATAATGTCTACTGATTGGCAATGAAGGAGGATGCAGCACTACACTAGCACACTCCTAAGTCTTGCTGTTTGAGCTGGCTTTCACCCAGGTCCTTTGCCCACAGGGAGTGCCAGTTCTCTTCAGACTGAAACAAAGATGGTCTAGAAGTACAAAAAAAAATGAATATGTTCAAATTCAGTCTTAGTTTTGATGCAAAAGTACTGGGTGAAGTTCTCCTCAAGGATATATTCTTAGTACCTAAGGTCCTGTCTTGATCTTTCTGACTTGTAATTCTTTAGAGCTAATTTCAACACAAATGAGGATGCTACAGCACACAGGGTTTTGTGTTTTATATTTTCTTAAGAACAAAAATCAAATTAATAAGATATTTTAAGACCTTTGAAGAGTTGGACTTGAGCCTTTTTAGGTATAATACCGATTTTCTTCATCAGGCAGTAGTTTGTATTTATTCCACCCAAATCTGTAAGTAAAGGTCGATATTTGCAGCTTTATTCTATGGAGGACAATAAGTAAGCATTACCATAACAGTACAATTTGGTACAGCAACAGAAATATTGAAAGAGATCATTATTCATTATTCTGCTAAATAATGAAACATGCTGCAAGTGGAAAGAAAATCACATATAATACAGTTCTATTTTTGCAAAACAAATATCAATGGCACAAAATCTACAGAATATTACCAGCTGGTGTGATACCCATTAAGTGCAATAGTATATGTATTTGCAGTGTTGCAAAGAGCATAGTTACAATATAAACAATTTCTAGAAAGGAGTCTTCTGTGGTGATACTTTAAAACAGAAAAACATTTTGGCATCAATAAAAAGATCTATCTATAACATATGTCAGAAGAAATATATGTGCTTCAATGAGCTACTAATGCAAGATCCAGCCACCATATTCTCAGGAGAAAAAATCTCGATTAAAAGTTGGCAGTCAATTTCAAATTGTAGTCTCTCCTTTCTAGTCTCCCTTAATTTAATAGTTGGCAATAAAAACATTTGGAAATAATTAAATGCCAAATAACCATTAATAATTTACCTTGTGACAAAGATCCAGTCATTGAAATCAAATATTTCAGTGCTTTTAGTGACACAATAATGAGTTCTATAGTCTCCAAAGAAACTGAGAAATGCTTTATATGCTCTGATATGTAGTGTAGGCAGCATTTAGCTGCAGATAGACATCCTAAGGGCATCCTCTTTATGTTAAAATGGTGATTATAAAATCATTGTTTTTTTAGGGAGTACTTGTATGTTTTATATCAACTATCCAGGACCAATTCATTACCAGTAGCTATATCCAGCAAAGACAAAATTATATCATAATTTATACATAATTAAACACTGTTCCATGTTTACAACATTTACCCAATACTTTAATAGTTGTGCAAATGAATTATGGAAATATACATAAAATTATGAAAATATACATTAAAATATACATAAAATCAACATACATTATAAAGAGGAAACATAATCTGAATATAGCATTGTGCATATTGACTGTGTTTGTCACTCCTCTCAACCCTCTGGGAAGACATGTAATCAGCATGATGAGCTACCCACAGGCAGAACTGAAAGGTAATCGGCAAATGTCTGTGCATGTTTATGATTAAACTGTGTCCTTTTGTAGGTCCTTTTAAATCCTTTTGCAGACACTTGATTTTGAGGAGACTGCAGTTTCTTTGCAGAAGGCTCAGTTTTTCTTGTTAAGATAGAGTGCTAGCATCCAGTCCTAGAGGATGTGCTAATACCTGTCTATCCTGTGTACCCTGCTGTAACCATACGGACAACACACTGTTCCCTCCTGTGCTGGGACACATTTACTGTCAGTACTAGACTAGGAATGGAGGCCAGTCACTTTCATTTCTCATCTCTTTTAGGGACCCAAAAGAAATCTTTGTATACATATTTTTCGAACACTATCAGTCAGTAGTTACTATTACAGCAGAGATTATTACATGTGCATTCTTTCAGGTAATACTTTTGTTGACACTGATCATAATTCATTCTGGATTCAGAATGCATAATGCAGAGCACTGAACATTAATGAGTTCAGAACAAAGAAGTACACCGTTGAAATTTGTTAATACAAACAAGATATGCAACATTGCCCATACAGAGGAGAATCCAGGTACACTATTGGGAGAACTGTGATTGGGAGAACTGGAGTACCAAAAAAATGAATTAAATCCAAGATCACTAAGTACAGGCTTGTGCCCTTAGGAATCAAAACCAAGAACTTCTACCTTTAGGTAGAAATTTCACAGTCATAAGTAATGAAAAGTAAAAGGATCTGGGTGTCTTACATAGTGGCTCAAAGACTGCAAGCCACTAATGTGATATAGCTGCAAAAAAAGCTAATGCAAAGCTTGTCTGTCTTCAGGAGGTGTAGAGATACTGCTATCATCTACAGCCCTCCTGAGATCTCCGTTAGAGCATCATTGTCATCCACAATTAAAAAACCCCAATTTTAACTGAAAGAATAAAGAAGAAAGACCAATACAGTGATGTCATGACTGGACAACCTGTCTTTAAATAAAGCAAGTAGAAGAGTTTGGCTTAGGAAAATAAAACCTAAATGTAAAATGTTACTTGGCCTAAATATTTAAGCACCTACATTCCAGAAAGATACAAGTACTAAGTATGTTAAAGGTGGGTAATGAAGAAAAAGTTATTTACAGGCTTTGAGAGCTGAAAATTACAAGTTGAGTATATAGTCATCAGATTTTGGAATAACAGAAATTAGAGGTAGGTCAATGGAGTTTTCCTTCTTAAAATTGTGTTCATCAGTTTATGAAAGGAGTTATTCAATTATCTCTAGAAGATACCAAGAAATTGGATTTGGTGACCCAGGAGCTTCTTTCCAGACTGTGCTCTCATGAGGAGCTAGTTGCTACAAAACAAAGGCTACATGAAATGAGTCTTACTGATGAATATTAGATATTTTATCTTACTTTTGCTTGTTTAATGTTTGTTGGAAGGTGTTTGGGCCCAAATCCAATTATGTGTTTTGTATCTCTTATCTTATTAATCTACTAACTTCTTATCACATTCAACAATTTATTTATTTACGAATGCAGGAACTTAAACAGGAGCTTGAATTTCCAATCAGAACTCTGTCACAGACAATACAGGGAAGGGGAAAGAATCTGGGGAGGATTCATTTTATGTTGTTTGAAATAAGTCTGTAATCAGCTTTAGAGAGTTCTAAGGCAGAAAGTTTGACCTCCACTGTATGAAAAAAGAAATATTAAATTTACTCTATTACCCACAATATTAACCCCAATAACAAACACTGTACTTGACTAAAGCATGTGTTTGGCTATCACATAAATTCTAGGAGTTCATCCCGTCCTGACTTGAAAGCACCAAGAAATGGTGAATTCATCAATTCTACTGGTAATTTGTTCCAGTGATTAATCATGCCTAGTGTAAAAAGTGTGTAGTGCATTTCTAATTGGAATTTGTCTGTGAGATTAAAGAGCCATTTTATGTCTGGTATTTCCTCCTAGCAGAGGTTTATGTATTCTGCAATGAAGCCAATGTTTAAGCTCTGTCTATATGGCACTCTGGCACCATCCCAGCTCCTGATCAAAATGAGACTAAGGCATATGTCATTCCCCTCCCACCACTCGCACTCTTGACTTCTTTGTAAACAAAATCCTGGCTTCTATACTGCATGGAAACTTTGAGTCCCCGGGTCTGGACTACCAGAAAATTTGAACTCTATGGCCTCTTCTTCTCACAGCAGCTAAATTAAATACAATCATAGTCTTTTTTATTCATCAGAGAAACAACATTTACCATAAAATCATAGAATCATATATGGTTGAAAGAGACCTTCAAGACCATGAAGTCCAACTGTTAATTCAGCACTGACAGTTCACCAGAAACCCGTGTCCCTAATCACCACATCTACACATATTAAACATCTCCAGGGATGGTGACTCCAACACCTCCCTGGGCAGGCCATTGCAGTGCTTTACAACACTTTGTGGGAGTATATTTTTCCTAATATTTAATCTAAAACTCCTCTGGCATGACTTGCGGCCATTTCTTCTTGTCCCATCACTTGCTATATGGGAGAGGAGACCAACCCCTACATCACTACAACCTCCTTTCAGGCTGTGGTAGAGAGCAATAATGTCTCCTCTCAGCTTCCTTTTCTTCAGGCTAAACAACTCCCATTCCCTCAGATGCTCCTTACAACACTTGTTCTCTAGACCCTTCACCAGCTTCATTGCCCTTTTTTGGATGTGCTCCAGTATCTAAATGTCCTTCTTGTTGATACAGTGAAAAACTCAATAACCGAAGTTATTAAGCAGGCATTCTTTGTTTTGCAGGGATCACTCCTCCAAATGTGTGCGCCGATATAAGCTGGGTACACAGTTTATATGCAGACTAAACATACATATTCATTATATTTCTTAGAAAGGGCAGTCTTATACTTATGAGTTCCTAGAATTCATTTATATAGTCCGAGCATGCGTAATAAAATTAGGGTTAGGGTCTTTTCTCCCCTTGGTGGTCTTCCATGACCTCTGGTGGACATTTACTTCATCTT
>WTSP01016398.1:0-20675 GCA_025331215.1 Actenoides lindsayi | reverse complement strand
ATTTTTTTTTAATATTAATTTCCTTTTTTTCAAGGCGTTTTTAAAATCATAGGTTTCACTAGACTCCTATGTTAGAAACATATGTTTTGGATTTTCCTGGATTTGCTGGAATATTCAGTGAGTACCAGAAAAGATGCAGGTACATTTCAGCAAAGAAGAGATAATTTGGAGGGAGGCATTAAAACTCTATGTTGAAATACAGTATTGCCTCCACTGCTATGGAGGCAAAAGCCCACAGCAAAATAGTCCTTTTGTCAGTATTACTTAATCTGGTTAGAAGGTGAAGAAATGCACTGCATTGCTGGTGTGAACTGTCTCTACATCCAGAGTGCTTGTAGTTGTTACTGGCAAGAGGCTTTCTGAGTTGTACAGAGTGTTAACGCAAGCAGGACCTGTCCCCAAGTATTAGGTCCTTCGAGTCCTGAAAATGTTTTGTAAAGGTTTACATAAGATACCATTTTTATTGTTTTTTGAAATACAATTTCAGAGAGTGCTTTTCCTGGAAAAGAACGAATTTTAAATTTTCTTGCAAAATGGAATTTTTAATTTCTCTTTAGTTGTAATGACATTTTCATAAGGCAAGTTGACTGCCTCTCTACAGCACTAGAGATTCAGGAGAAGTGGAAATCCTACAGTCACAATTACAGCCAGATCAGAAATAATGAAGCAATTTGGGAAATAGAGATCTACTTATACTGAGGTATAGGCTGTGTTTATCTTTTTGTGGTTTTACTGTCACTGATATTAAGCATCTGTTGTAAAATCTCCAAACATAAAAATAAAAAAGTGTTAAGAATCACAATATCCATAAGATGCAACTCAGCAGTGAATTTTGTAATATTTGTAATTCTTTTAAAAATTATTCTTTCTTTCTTAATTGTTTTGAAGACAAACAACATGAAGTTGAAATCCCTTCTCCGACACAGAAAGAGAAAGAGAAAAAGAAGAGACCAATGTCCCAGATCAGTGGAGTCAAAAAACTGATGCACAGCTCCAGCCTAACTAATTCCAGTATTCCCAGATTTGGAGTTAAGACAGACCAAGAAGATGTTCTTGCCAAGGTAGAAAATATATAAATCCTTGAATTTAAAGCATTGAGTTAAAATAGAGGGAGGACTTGTGTGTTATTCTGCCATCCTCTGCTTATAACCGTTGATTTGAAGCTCTAGCACCCAAGATCACTCTCACTTGAAATGGTATAAATTTGGTGAAGTGGAAGAATAACAAATAAAATCAGAATCAGGCCATAAGGGTTAATATCTGCATAAACAGGATTTCACCTGGAGATAGAATGTAAATAGCAATTGTATATGCATTAATAAAGCTGCTATTCATAAATAATAGCTGAAGAATTAAAGTAAACATACCATATACTGTCACAGGAATTAAAATATGTAGCAGCCCTATTACGTTTTTTGAAAATGCACAGCTGGTATATACCATTAGAACTATCCTTCCAGGACCTGTATTTAGCAAAGTTTGACATGTAACATTTACAGTGACAAGGTTTGAATCTTCATGAGTCTGCTATTTGTAGCTGTTTCAATCAAAAATCACTGGAATTTCTGTGTTAGGCTTCAATGTATTTGTTGCTTGATTCTTCTCTAGGAACTAGAAGATGTGAACAAATGGGGCCTTCAGGTTTTCAGAGTAGCAGAGTTCTCTGGAAACAGACCTTTGACAGTCATCATGCACACCATTTTTCAGGCAAGTAGCAACAGCTGAGTTGCTTTTTGCTTATCTTAAGAGATTTTTCTGTGCTTTGTAATGTTGTTTCTCTTTTCCTTTTCTAGGAACGGGACTTGTTAAAAACATTTAAGATTCCAGTAGATACTTTAATAACTTACTTGATGACCCTAGAAGACCATTACCATGCAGATGTGGCATATCACAATAACATACATGCAGCAGATGTTGTTCAGTCAACCCATGTTCTGCTGTCAACCCCAGCATTAGAGGTAAACTACACTGAGGTGGGAAAGAGGCAGGCATGAGCAAAAGGGACATACTAGGACTCTTCTAAACTAAATATTAAAGACCTTAGTTTCTGCAATATTTTTAAAATAAATCTTGATGTTTCTTTAATTAATTCTACTCTTTTAAAGATACTTTGTAAGGATCAAAGCTTATTTACATGTAAATATTGTGCAGAAAATGTCACATCTTTTCTATTATATCATGCAGATTTGTGCTATCATAACCTTTTTCATTCTAGCACAATGCAAAACTTGTTTCCACCATCTTATTATTAATAGTACGTACTGTTCTGTTATTATTTCCCATGGGGGATTTTCACTAACCACAATTAGTGGAATTGTTTAGGAATTATAGTGATAAATGGGATTCCCTCTATAGGACCTTTTGATTTTTGCTGTTTTCCTTGTGCGTATTTATTCTTTTCATGAAAGGCTATTTTTATGTTTGTTTCTTAGGCAGAGTAGAACATGCTCTAAATTTTTACTGTACTATCTAATTTTTTTTTCCATAAATATTTCAAAATTGTTTGGAAAAAAATCCATATGTTATTTTCTGAGGAATTCTCTTGTCCAAAGTGCTTAAATCTCTGAAGTAGAAGGAAATGCAAGAAAGATGAAGATTACTTCCCTTTTTTAAGCACTATTCCGATCTTAGTATAGCAAACATGATGTATCCCAGTAAATTGTTGGAAAAAGGTAGATAAAACAAGCAGTTGAAATTTTAGTAGTTCAGAAGGATTTACCCTGTTTTTCAAGGCGAACTGCATTTTGAGTCTGTCAAAATGACCAGTCTTTCAATATTACTGAATGCTTCTGCTTTGCGTTCTTAAAAAGAGTTATAAGTAGGCCTTAAGATTGTTGGCAGGTCTTCATCCTCAAAGACTCAGGAGTTCTGTTGGGAAAGATTTTCTTTATCTCAAGAAGAAAGATCAGATTATATTCTTAAATCACCAGCAGCTTTGTCAAACAGCTGAACTGGTCATCAGTAGCATTTTTGTTCATGTGGGATTTTTTTTGTGTTGTTTTTGGTTTGGTTTTGGTGTTTTTTTGGTCTTCCACTGCTGACCTATACACTTCTCAGCTGTTCTTGGTCAATTATGAAAGCAATTATATAATGTGGGTGGGTATAATGGGACTGGATTCAGTGACATGCACGTCCATTGTCGTCCTATCTTCCTACTAATCTCATACAGAAGGAAAATCAGTAAATGTTATGTAAGATGCCTTGTAGTCTATTGCCATTTCCTTTAGCATCATTTATGAGATGTGTGTCTTGCACGTATAGGACAATAGGTAGGAGTCAGGCTGAAATTTTTAACTTCAATTTGTGCTATAGGTTAGAAACCTGTAGTTAATGATCTAATTAAAGTGGATTTATTTGCACACTGAAGCTGAAAAAACCTCAGTTGTTACAAAATGTAGTGATGCTGTCAGTGTGAAGTAAGGATGGTTTTACTTTGGCCAAACTTGAAATATGTATGAAATTCTGCATAACTGACAATTTTATAAAAGGTTGTGATAGCCTATGAGGTAAAATCTCTTGAGATCAATGATACACTACTAATGCATTTTGCTTGTTCAGATCTAGATTCAAAGTAGCATCCTTTTGATTGGAAACACTTTTTCATTGATTAGTGATTGTCATTTCTGTTTCATGATTTTCTAGGCAGTTTTCACTGATTTGGAGATTCTTGCAGCAATTTTTGCCAGTGCAATACATGATGTAGATCATCCTGGGGTTTCAAACCAGTTTCTTATCAATACAAGTAAGTTTGATGTTCAGTGGGTTTTTCAAAAATTTGCTGCAAGATCTGCACGCAGCACCTGAAAAATACACATTTAATTCAATGTTTGCTTGTATTTGTAACTTTTCTCAGTAACTAGGTAGGTGTTTGCATTTAAAACTGGATATTACTTTGCATTTTTTGTAACTTTATAAATAATTTACATAATATCCTCTAGCAAGAATTACTAAGACATGAACCATAAACCTGGCACTGTTTCAATGTATTGGATGTGGTCACTCCTGGAAATTAGTTGGTTTACATTAAATGAATAAATTTGTAGGAGAAAAATGAAGGAAGATTAAATAAAATTCAAAAAAGGAAGGTAACAGTTTGTGTGTTCATATTGGAGGCATAACCAAGGATAGCCATACATTAAAAAATTCAGAAAACAGGTTGTGGTTTTTATTCAGAAGTCTCTTGCTGGAGGGAAAAAAACTCTAATGAAATTTCCAAATGTCATTTCCAAATTTGAAACCCAGTGTACTTCTGCATTTCACAAGGCTGTTCTCTGTAGCACTGTATGAACCTCATCCCCCTCTTTAATCTTCTACTATAAAAAGAACACTGTTAGCTTTGTTGAACCTGTTAATGACACATTTACTGAATGGCTTGTTGCTCCAATGTAAGCTGCTTTGATTTCAGTGGCCTGTGTTACTAGTATAAGGGGGCAGCACATTTTAAGTCAGCACAAGTTCCACCACACAGTGTTACTTGTTTTGCGGACAACTCATTTTACAGTAACTTACCCAGAAGTACAAAAGTTGAAGTAGTACTAATAATCCAATCACATAAGAGAGAAAGGCTACAGAAATTGAAACAGAACTAGGTTTGTATGTTTGACCCCTTTGCACAATTATAGATACTGTCATTTCTGCACTTGTGTGAATCTATTGCACCAATGCTAAAATAGCATCACCCCAAATCAGGGGTATCGTTTGAAGAAGGGAGCTTCTCTCCTGACTTATTGCTGCTGTACATTCAAATAAGAACTCCACTCCGGTTTAGCCTGTATGTAATTTTATTCGCCTTAATGGCCTGAGGGCTACTTTGTAGTGAAATTAAATTTGATGACTCACCTGCATGGAGGAGGATTGTGATTGACTCTAGATTTCTAGTGCTTTATTGGTAGCCAGTACATCACAGCAGTACGGTATAGGAAGAGAGTGACTCAAGCTTTGTGCACAAAACAGCGTGTAATACCTGTTACCTAAGGGTGGACATATGCAAGTAAAGATTATACTTGTTTGTTTAATCAGAAATTGAGTATTAGGATGCATTGGTGGCTCTGAGATGCTACACAGAAACCAACTGGTTCAGCTGGAAGCAGGATGACTGGCTAGTTGAAGGAACCAGTAGTGATACATAAAGTTTTCACTTTTAGGCAGATAGTTGAAATTAAGCTAAATAAGGAGTGATTATGATGATGCTTATTTAATGGCTTAGAAGAAATGTCTTGGTTTAATCCATTCAGGTTTTGATACAGAAGGCTTCTGTGTCAATCAAGTAACATCACTACCTGGAACTGCTGTTGCCAAGCCCAAAGATATAAATAGATTTTGTCCCTTTTTAGTTGTTCTGTGTACAAGGAAGAAACAATAGGGACAAAGAAAAAGACCATCTGATTTAGGTCTCTCAAATCTTAAGTTTTCCTAACCTCTAGAAGATCATTTGCTTTCACCTAGTTTTGTTTTTCAGTGAACCTTACAATGTATTAACACCTCACTAAGAAATATAAGAATAAAATTTTTAAAAGTGTAATACACTTACACTTTAAGTATGTACATTTTTGGCATATTTCAGCTTGTTCTTTAAAAATTTGTCCTTCCAGACAAATACTCTTGAAGTTTATAGTGTGCTTCAGAGATTACCCGGGGGGAACTTCCATTTCCTCTCCATTACAAAGTTGAGCAGTTTTAGCTCTGTCCATAGCTCAAGCCCTTGAGCCGAGTATTTTTGCAATGTTGAGTGTTTTGCAGTTGTGGTTTATCAGAAGGCTGTTTGAAAAGGAAATAAACTAGTGCTTGTCTTCTTTGTAAGAAAGATAAAAAGTAGGAAAGCTTTCTAAATGTTCTGTGAAAGATGAGAGGGAGATCATTTGACAAATTCACTGTATCTTTCTTTTTGCTGTTAATGGTTTCGCTGCCAACAGGATAAGGAAAGATAGAAGAATGATTTCCTCATTCAAAAGACTTGATTTATTCAAGACGGAAGAGGAGGACAGCAGGAGAATGGATGTTGAGACTAATGAAATCTGAAGAGTAGAGCTCTTATAGGCACCTGACTGAACCAGAAGGATTTTAAAACAAAGATGCTGTAAAAGAGGACAAAGAGTAGAATAGACTTAGATTTAGGGTAGAACAGCAGCAATAAATAAAAGTTAACATCACACATGACAGGTGTGATTGCATAAAAAGTATGCTTTTTATGACAAGTATGATTCATTTGCAAGCTGTGTCTTAAAATATATGCAAGCATACTTTGCAGGATCCCTGGATAGAAGCTAAAGCTGTGCAGAAAATTGCTATAACTGCTTTTAGTGTCAGAGCTGGCTGTTCAACTGGTCTTAAGCAGACAAATGCAGACCATGCGTGTGTGCCTTAGCATGGGCATCGCTAGGAAGGTGTATGTTGTTCTTAGAGCCAAATGAAGTGACTGAGCTAAGAATACCTCAGTTGGAGAAGGCAGCATTATGGCATCAGGGATTGGCCACACTCAATTACGAGGCAGTGGGCAAGGCCACTGCTTGCATCTTCAAGCATTGTGACCTTCCAAGAAAAAGGCCACAAGCATAGCTGTTACCATACTACCAGCCTCCTTTCAAAATATTGTCATGGACTAATGACCCATGGGCCTAATTGGCTAGGCATCTGAGTGCCTTGGGTAACTGCAGAAGCACATGATTTGAAAACCAAAATGTTTGCTCTCTGCCTGACCTGCAGCAAAGCCTCATCTGTGTATTCTTAAATCTGAGTGATGGATAGCTGCAACTTAACTTTAACAATGGAATTTTAGTTGTTGGATAGAGGGAGGCATGAGAAGAAAAAACATCAGTGTGTGCATTATTTTAGGTGTGTTTATGCATATAATACTTTCCATGAGACTTCATGCAGATATGAAAATATATTCTGAAAAATTCTTTCCTTGTATTTTTTCTAATTTGTTACTCCAGGCATGTGTACATGCTTCACTGCAAAGCATTTTTTTATTTTGCTCAACATATTTTGCCTTGATTTGTTAAGATGTTCAGTCATTAATTCTGTAGCTTTTGATACTGTGTGAACTACAGGAACTCTGTTTTTAAAAATTCATCTGTAAATCTTGTTTTGAATGTAATGAATTAAAAAAGGGGATTTGGTAAAAGAACATGCTTTACTAACTTTTTACCTTGCAATTATTATTGCAGATTCTGAGCTTGCCTTGATGTACAATGACTCATCAGTGCTGGAGAATCATCACTTAGCCGTGGGCTTCAAGCTGCTGCAGGAAGAAAACTGTGACATTTTTCAGAATTTGACCAAAAAGCAGAGGCAGTCATTAAGGAAAATGGTCATTGACATTGTGAGTTCTGCTTCAGAGTCCGTCTTCCATAGTGCTAGCAAATTGAATAATAAAGCACAGGAGCATTTTATGGTAAATGACATGTCATTAGATCCATAACCAAAGAAGCAAAAGTTTGAAGTTTTATGATGTCTTATTCAGACATGAATAGTGAGTTATTTTCAGTTTTAATAATCACCTATACCTTTTTAGAACATATACAATCCTTCTTCAAGCTGTTTTCATACTGACATGTGTGCCATTTCACCATCACAGTTAGAAATTTGCTGCTGAATTGATGCCGAATTTAGGCTGATCAGATCATTCTGAACAATTCTGAACAATCATTTAGTTGTATTTGTAACAAAATGAAAACTTGCTATTTTGGACACTATTGACATGCAGGATTGAGACACAGGGGTTCCTCCTCAGAACTGTTTGTTTATGTATTCAAAGATTTAAAATTAAAAGAAAAAAATCAGTAGAATAATTTATGTAATATATATTTATTTGTTTCTTTAAAGGTACTTGCAACAGACATGTCTAAACATATGAATCTGTTGGCTGATTTAAAAACTATGGTTGAAACCAAAAAAGTGACCAGCTCTGGTGTCCTTCTGCTTGATAATTATTCAGACAGGATTCAGGTAAGAAAATTCACCTGCGAATGGTCACTTGTATTAACTTACATCCTTAATAACATTGGCCTGTCCATTTTCCAGCATGGGTTAGATCAGCTGCCCATTCTCACACTGTGAGGCTCTACCATCCCTCCATGAACTCTTATGTTTCCTACCTGTGACATACTCTGTTAGGTACTCAGTGACACTCTTAGAGAGTAACGAGATGCTAGAGTACTGCTGGACTAAATGAGGTTTTGACCTTCCCTTCAAAGGACCTGATGGGTCTTTCTTTCAAAGATTTTCTGTCCCTTATAGAGGCAGAAGCAGCAGAAATTAGGTAGTTCACAGCTATTGCTGCAAGTGTGAAGCCCGTAAGTTTTTGCTGTTTAGAATAAATCTTGCATTACATATATTGTCAAGATTCTGTTTCACACACCAAGTGTAAATGGAAAAGGAGCTGTTTTTTTTCCAGTGTAATAACACTACAGGTGTTCAATCTGTTTTAGGTTCTTCAGAATATGGTTCACTGTGCAGATCTAAGCAATCCAACTAAGCCACTTCACCTCTACCGCCAATGGACAGACAGAATAATGGAGGAATTTTTCCGTCAGGGAGATCGGGAAAGAGAAAGGGGAATGGAAATAAGTCCCATGTGTGATAAGCACAATGCATCTGTAGAAAAATCACAGGTAATTGATTTAAGTAGTCAAATAACACAATGTAAGATTTTAACAGAAAAGGATGGTCCATAGCCATGTTCTGATGATTTTTGAATGTGCTATTTCCATTTTTTCCCCTCCCAGTTAATTAGTTCAGCTCCTGAGTTATTTTATTATTTATTTTATTATTTAATTTATTTTATTGATCTCTTCCCTCAGTGAGGGAAGCCAAAATTTTTGCTGTGAAAACAATGCATGACAGTGTGTTTGCTGAAGGAACTTCATCACTGCCATCACCTGCAATGTAGCATACACATCAAAAGAGAGTACTGTACAGCTGATCAATAAGTTTTCCTTCAACAGCAGAATTAAATATTAAGCAGATGGTGGCTCACTAGTTGCAGTAGAGTTGTTTGTAATGAACAGTTCATTTGAAAACAAACCCTTCACAAATCCTTATCCAATATCCTGAATTAGACTATTGAAATGTAAAAGGCCCTATTTACTGTGTTAAAATAGCATGGTTTCCTTTTGGCCACCTTGAAGGATAGTGCATCTAGTGTCTCTTACTAGCATTATATTTCTCATACTTTGCATGACTTACAGACACAGCTGTTTATTCCTTTGTGAATAAGAGCTTATCTCAATTTTGTATTATTTGAAACAGGTAGGTTTTATAGACTACATTGTTCATCCACTGTGGGAGACATGGGCAGATCTTGTTCACCCTGATGCCCAGGATATCTTAGATGCACTGGAGGACAATCGAGAATGGTACCAGAGCACAATTCCTCAAAGCCCATCTCCTGCACCTGATGACCAGGATGAGGGTAGGCAGGGCCAAACTGAAAAATTCCAGTTTGAACTAACACTGGAGGAAGATGGTGAGACAGATACAGAAAAGGACAGTGGAAGTCAAGTTGAGGAAGACACCAGCTGCAGTGACTCCAAGACTCTTTGCACCCAGGATTCAGAATCCACTGAAATTCCTCTCGATGAGCAAGTAGGGGAAGAAGTAGAAGAGGAGGAGAACCAGACAGAACCTTGTATGGTAGAAGACCATTCTCCTCACACATAATAATGAAGACACAGTCTCTTTCTCTCTTGTCCTCTCCCTTTCTTTTTTTTTTTTCTCTCTCTCTTTTTGTTGTTGTTGTTGTTGTTGTTGTTGTTGTTGTTGTTGTTGTTGTTTTAGTTTTTCTTTTTACTTAGGTAATGGTGTCCAAAGTATATTCCATATGCTACAGCCATGGTCACAAGTCACTGTCATCTGCCAGAACATTTGTTGATCAAAACTGATCTTAATGACTCAGTTTGGCACTCAGGAATATTGTAACCAGAATTTTCACCTCCATGGCATCAGAAAGCAGAGGGGATAATATCCATAAACTACATTTTAATAAGCTCTCCATTTGGCAGATTTGATTAAATAAAGCAAATGTTTTCAGAGGAGTACCACCTGCCAAACAAATGCTTTGATAGTTTTTGAATTCATTGTATTTCACAAGCAAAGCATTGGATAATGTTCATCATGAGAGGAAACTGACAGAAAATAAACTGTGGTTCCTACTGGGAAACAAATGCACATAAATGATGGGACAACACAATTCTGTTACCAATAGGAAGATGAGCTGTGGAAATTGCATAATTTTCTAATTTCAAGTCTTCCTGATATGTGACTGAAAAAAGTGTGACCCAGTGGGTTGCACTGACTTCTGCATTTTGTATAGTATGTAAAAGAGAGATCTTTTGTAGAGCTTACTTTTCTTATTAAATGTACCGAGGTATTATATTTAAAGGAAAACACTTTCAGCTTTCATCTGCCACTGTTTGTTTTTTGTTTTTTTCTTCCAAGGAGTAACTTTCAAGTTTTCAGTACAAATCTGTGCTACACTGGATAATGCTTATAGGGTTGGGTTTTTTCCTTCTCTCTGGTTTTTTTTTTTTGTTTTTTTTTTTACCTTTAGAATCTCAAGATAATATTAAAAGTCTATTATTTTATATATTAGTGAGTTTCATTAATGTTCTTTATGTTATATAAAACTCAGTATGAAAGCTTTTTTCTTTGATTGGTTTTCATCACAATTTTCCAGTATGTATTAGAGGAACTTATGTTACGCTTTTGCCCTCATACTGACCGGGTACTGCCAGTTCTCTCTTACTACATGAACTGGTCCTAATGAAATGAACTGGGACTGCTAAGATTAGGATTTGCAAGGCTAAAGCCTATAAGAAAGGTGATGAATTTTTGTCTTAATAGGAAAGCAGTTCTTCTGTTATGCTACTAAAATTTGTCCTTGTGAAAAATGGTTTCCATACCATTTTTGGCTGGGAGCTATAGACTGCTAAATCACATCAGGCTAATATAATGTATTGTGGGATATTTGTTCTGGGGGGGTGGTGGTGGTGGTGGTGGAAAAAGCATTAGTGTAATAGTTCTGTTTTTACCTCTCTTAATAACTTTTTAACTTTCAGCTATCTAGTTAAACCATTTGCTAATCTGAGATGTGTACAACATAAAAATAATGATTAGCAGTATTTTTTCATGTCTTTGTTGCAAGAAGAGCCAGGGAAGTCTTTTCTTTTTATTTTAAGTAAGTAATCAATGCATCATGAGAGTTGTAGTTTACCCTGCATTAATTCAATCAATGTTTTCATCCTTTATCCAGCTTGTGTTGAGGGAATTCTGCTTTTGGGTTTGATTGGTACTGTAATTTGGAAAGTTAAAGAGATATAGGAGTTCATATTTATAATTTTCCAGTCTTGGAAACCTTTGGAAACCTTGGAAATATTTCCAGTGGTTTGGTCACATGAAAGAAGAAGGAATTTTATTTCCTTCATTTCACTCTTCCTTAAAACTGTAGTTTTGAGCATAGAAGATGGGAAATAGTTGCCTAGGGAAGTTAGCAGACTCAGACTCTGTAAAATTCTGGTGAAATGACAATATCACTACGGTTTCTTAACAAAAGAAGATAGCAACAGCCATTATTTCCCCTGTGGATTAATATTGGAGTAAATTTGCAGATATGAATACAGGGCTTTTTCTTAAGCATCTGAGATGTAGAATAAAAACCTGTTTAAAAACGCTTGTCTAATTCTTCAGCTTTTAAATGCATTTTGCATTATTCTATATTCAGGTCATAGTTTTCTCTACCTTTAGCCCTCACAGGGCCTTAGCACAGAAGATGCTGAAGAAGGAAAGATAATGAAGAGAACTCATGGGGATATTTTTCTGGTTTTGACTGTCTTGTTTTTTTCTTCATCATTTCTTGGATCCTTTCAGTCCCCAAGAGTGCCTGGAACCTTAATAATGGAAAAGCAATATAAATTCCAAAATAACCAATAGGGACCTGAAAAGGTTTTTGTATCTGCACTAGTTGAAAGAAAAGGAAAAGAATAACACCATATTGTGAGATTTACACCCATACATGTGGACAATCAAGTAATAGAAAATTATATTATTTCTTAGAGCTGGGGATATAATGCACTGTACAATCTTTTTTTTTTTTTTTTTTTTCCCTCTTTACCAAAGTATGTTTTAGCATTGCACACTACTTTAAAACAGTACAATTTACAAGTGGTTTTATGTGTTTTGAATATTTTTGCCATAAGAAAATGCAGTGAGTGGGTATTGGGTGGGGGGAAATTCCAAGTTGCTTATAACAGTATGCTTTAGCTTACAAGTTACTGTACTCCATAATGCTGTATTTGAATTATTCAAATGTTTTGTGTCGTTAAAAACATAATGAAAGAATATAGATAGAACAAGTAGCATTCAGAAGTTTAAAAAAACTTGAATTAAATGGATTTTACAAAAAGCTTTGACAGTTATTTTCAAATGCATTATTTATTTTTTGTGCCATGCATTTTTCTCACCAAATGACCTTACCTGTAATACAGTCTTGTTTGTCTCTGTTTACAACCATGTATTTATTGTAATGTACATACTGTAATGTTAACTGTAAATTATCAGTTCTTCTTATAACATCATCCTTGTCAGGGTGGTGTTGCTGTATTTGGAAACTCTTGGTGAGAGAATGATTATTGTGTATACATATTCCTTGTACATTTTTTCTTCTATAATATACTCACCGTCACCTTAGAGCTTGTCTATGGAAGATTCAAGAAAAGTATAAAATACCTGAAGATATATCAGTAAAAAAAGCTGCAGGTCTTTGGTCCCAGGGTTGTGCCTTAATGTTAAACAATATTTTCTTGTGTTTTGCTGCATTTGAAGTAAGGTAGCTGTGTGGCTAGGGCTGGGCATTTCTACCATATTTTTAGTTGCTAACTGTTGGGGTTACTCATGAGCTAATATGCATGATATTACAATGAGCTTTCATTCATCACCCTAATGGAAGTTCAGGCTTTTCAAGACTTCTGGCAATATATTTGTGTTGCCTCTCTGATTATCATTTCACAGCTGTCATCGTTATTGTAGTCATTTTTTTTCTCCTAAAGGTAGTTAAAATGATGTGGTATTTAAGCATTGAATTTCACAGAAACAGCTTTGGAAAGCATCTCTAATAATCATTTGATTTCAATGCTTATTGGGAAGAGGATTAATAAAAATTAAAAGGGTGTAACTCAAAACACTTTTACAGTCATCTGTAATATCCCTTCTTTATTTAGTAGCACGAATTATCACTGTATAAGCAGAATCCATAAAGTAAGACAAAAGACAACTTTAATGTTGGAAATGCTTTCCAGCATCAATATTAGTGCTACAAACAGCCAAAGTTTTATTTTGCATAAGTGTATTTAAGGCTTTGTACATGTGTGTATAGCATAATGCACTAGATCTACAGGACAGTGGTAAATAAACATTTGGATCTTTTTACAATACTAGTATTAGGTTTATAGGTTGGACTGAGCCTGTTTCTTGCTGTTTGACTTGTCACGTTGCTCCAGACTACTTCGAGTTGATGACAGTGAATTTTCCAGAGCAAGGTAAATGCCTCTCCTCCATTACAGTGATGCCCAGCCCTTGTAGTATGTGACTTCTTTGTGAAAGGAGAGATTCTCTTTCAAGGAAAAACAGAACCTCCTTTTTGACACAATCTGTAGATTTTAGCAGCCCTGGCCCAAAGAAAATTGATTGCTTTTGTTTTAACGGTATAAAAGGGACACTATAATAACAGAAATCCTGAGCAATTTTTTGTTATTGTTTTATTTGATTTTTTCATTGGTTATGTCTTGAGAGTGGCAACTTGTGTGAACATTGCACATGACTCTTCTTTCACTGGTTTCTTAGCCTCTCTTACAGCCTAGGGGATAGCATTGTACATCAATACCTTCATATGAAATTTTATATGCAATGGAAATAAAAGCATGGGTTGATTCTGCCTAGTTACTGTATTTGATTTTTCTTTTGCAATTTATCTTTCTTTTTACATACATCCCATAGCTGTGACATCGTAAGAAAAAACGTATATCCAGAATAATTTGATACCATATTTTTGTCATACTGTTTTGCATAGATAATACAAAATATCAGACAAGTCAATCAAATGTGATATTTCATAAAGCAGTCTAATCCACAAAGGTGCTACGGAATTGTACAGAAAGGCCTCATTTTTCAGGAAACTTTACCAATGGCTTCAGTGGCAAAAGCAACCTATACTGAGAAAACTTCAGCTCTGAATAAACTTACAGATTGCCTAAAGGAACAATACACTGGGATACACAAAGAAAAAAAAAGAAAAATATTACCACAGTTAAATATTTACCAGAAAATCTCAGCTCTAAATGGATGATAAGAAGAAACTGTTTTTTTAAATAAAAGGTATGAATGGCAGCTGTTGTCTTGAAGGAGAAATGTGGTCTTAATGCAGGTTCAGTTCTTGAAGTGGCTTTCATACACGTCTCCTTGATCAGAATGAGGATTTTGTTGTTTCAGAAGTTAGTTGAGTTTCTTAAATGAAAATAGTTGCTGACAATACCAGAAAAAAAAAATAAAATAAAATCTATGTTAAGTTTTCATGGATTACCAATCCTCAGGAATCCTTTTTAATCACACTTCGGTGGCAGAAGATGCTGGTGAGTACTGTGCTGGGAACATGAAGAATCCTGCACTGAATATGGTAGGGCAGATAAACCAGGTAGTGCCTGTCATGCTTGGCAGGCTCATCCTTGCACGTTCCCACTGGCCCTATGGGAAAATGGTTTGCATACGTCATGGCTATTATGAATGAAAGCAGGAATCACAAGTTCTTACTGGCACTACTAAAACCTTTTCAATAAGGAGCTGAGATACCATAGCTGTGCAGTTGGTGATCCTTAAGCTGGCAGGATTAGCCTACTGCTTCCTACATCCTCTATCAGCACTTTATCCGTCTCTGTGTGTGGCAATAATGTGTCGAATAGGCAAGTTTCAGAGCAAAACCAAAATGGATCCCTTGTTTAACTGCAGCCAGATATTGCTATTGGAGTTTAATGGATTTTTGAACTGACTCCTGATCCTGCAATGAGAAATAGTCTGAATAGCTGCATTTAGTTTAGTCTGCAGGTAAAGAAAATCTCTAGGTTCCTCAAGAAATCTGCAAAAGTAATGAAAGGGCATAGGAAATCCTGAAATCATAGTGACAAACTGGGAGCAACACCAAGGTGGGGAGAAATACCCACCAACTAAATATCTCATCATCTGTGGCTTGGATGTGGTTATTAGAAGAACTTAAGTTTCAGTTTGATTGTGTCTTGGTTTCCCAGGTACAAAGCTGTATGTTTTTTTCCTTATTTACAAAGCAAGTATTTTGAGATCCTTGGAGTCACTGTGGTAGTAAGAACAATGTATGTGTTTAAGATGGACATTTAGAAAGTAAAAATTGTTTGACAGTTTTACAGACAAAAAATATGTGATGAGTATCTCTACTAAGCAAGCCATTAGCATGGGAGGAGGACAATGACATCATACTTTGGTAAGCAGCCCTTAGTGAGAGTAAGGTGATACAGAACATGTGGCTCTAGACAGTAAATGCAGATCAGCAACTCAGCAGTCACCTTGCATGGTTACCTCTGAACACTCATTCCCACCAGCCCTTATTCTGTCCTCCTCCAGCATCCATGGAGTTCAGATCCCTAGCTATCAGCATCTCTAATATGCACCAGAGATTATTGTTTATCTGAAGAAGGCTGGAAAATACAGGTTATGCAGCATGTAGTAATCACAATACAGTTGGCATGTATGTTGTATACATGTAGAACTTGGCCTGTGGTAAATGCCTGTGAGCCACCATTATGTGAGGCTAGATAGACACCATTAAAGGTAGATTAAAAACTTCAGTACCATCTGATAGTTAATAGATAATACTCCAAATGTCTTACTAGTTTCTCAAAACCTTGACTGACTGCAGTGTTCATCAAACTAACACCTGTGAATAGCTTGTTGCATTCTCAGACTGGTTAGCAGCTTACATTGACTGTCCTGGCCATGGCTGGGGGTAGACCTAAACTCTGGTGTTGGTTGAAGACTAACACAAGCCCTACATGATACAAGGGGTCACCTGTTTGCAGAGACACTGAGCAGTGCTCTCCACTGAAAAAAAGAAGCACCAGCAGATGTAGATGTAGAGCTAGCTGCCTTTATTATACAGCTGGCTGTGGACCTTCACTCATCATCTGAGTTTATATTACAAGGCCCCACATAAAGCAGCTCTTGGTTTTAGGGTCTTTGCTGTGCTGTGGAAAGAAGCATTCTGTTGAATTTTAAAATCATATGTGTTTATTTATTGCAAGTACCACAAAGACAAAGCTTGAGCTTGAGGCAAACAAGCAGCTCTAGCCCTGCATCAAAATAATCTTGCTTGCTGTCTCACTTTCTCTCTCTCACTTCTGTCTCGCTTTCTCTTTCAGTGCCTGCCATAAGCTGGGGTAGTATGTCTCTAACAACCATATGCATCTGGGGATGAAGAATGTGGAATGTATTTATTGGGTGAAAGACTATCAAGGAATCAGTGATACAACATGTGTACAATGTTCCTGTGCTGATGGCAGCCACAGAGAAATGACCCTTACAAAGCTCTGCCTGTAAAAGGGCCATAAAAGTGCTTGAGAAGCAGTAAATGGGAGACTATTTAAGCAACCTGTAGTATTGGGAAGGATGTTACTGGAATCACAGTGTTCAGGTTTGGTAGTGATGCTTGGAGACTGGAATTTGAGGTGAAATTAAAATGCAGTGGAAAAATAAGTTAACCTGGAATCTTGGGTCTAGCAAGATTCAAGGAATATGATGTATTTATTTTACCCAAGAGAAGGTTAAGATATGGTTTGATCATGTAGGAGCAGAAATGTGATAATCCCTCAGTCTTTATTTTTTTGTCTAGCACACAAAGCCAGCCGCCAGTAAGGGAGTCACATCGCTGGAATCTGACGTGACAAATTCAGGCTGCAAGACTGAGCAGCTGAGTCAGCTAGTTTTAGTCATTCTTTCTGCGTGCAGGTACCTCGCTGGGGACTAGGACCTGGGGATATGCCACTGTTACAATTAATCAATGTGCTGTGTGTTCTGGGAGCCACACACACTGCTAGTGCCACAGGTCCTACCCTTAAAGTTGTTTAATGCTATGTGCCACTGATTTTGATTTAGCTTTGGCTGAGAATGGGCTGGTCCTTTGTGCAGATGATGGGATGGGTGTGTAGAGTGAAGGAGAGGTAAGTGCTCTTTGGAAGGGTCTTTTCTATTACAGTAATTTTCAAATCATGAAACAGTCGGGCTGTATTTTCTTTGCAGGCAAAAAGCTTTCTGTCTCTTTCTAATAACAGTCTCCAATCTGAGATTGTATTCTCATTTAGTCTTCTGCATTGTCTGGCTCCTCTACAGGCTTGTAGAAGGGAAAGGAGACCACTGGATTTTGGGATGCTGACAATCATATCCCTCTTAACGCCAGTGTGGTGTCCTGGGCTTGTGAGATGTGTGGGTAAGGGAAATGGGGCTGCAGTGCTACAACCATTGCATTGTGCTATTCATGACAGTGGTTGTGTGTCACTCTGTGTTAGCATCATAGTGTTGGCCCTGTTTTCCTCACTGAACTGAGTAAGCAGGGTGTAATTACACATGTTCCTTCCCAACATTGTTTTAATGAGCACAGCTCTCATCAGACAAGCTGCCACATGGTTGAGGGCATCCAAAAGGACTGGTTGCCATCTCCCATTATCAGGTAGCTGAGTTGGGCAGGGTTGGTTTACTGTGTTGGTCAATATGGCTGTGTCCAGCCAGGGAAGACACCTCTGTCGCAGGAAGGGGTGCATGCAATTTATGGAGGCAGTCTGCTCCTTTCTGATCTTGAGGTATGACTAAGCTGTATGCACAGGTGTGTGTGCATTTTCAAGCATCTTTCACTTCCACATACACCAAATAACTTTGCACTTGGATGGCATCACCCACTCCTGAAGTTTGTGCTTCATGTGCCACTCTTCTCTCATCCCTAAAGAAGGCAGTTAGAACTCTTATTCAGGAGAATGCTGCATCACCGCCTTAGTGCTTAGACACTCCTCACAACCAACAACTGGAGGATGACCTGACCCCTTCTCCTAGTTTCTCACTCTCCAGGTGACACTGTGCCAAAATTCTTGCCACCAGCACTGGAACAAACCTTCCCTGGCCACTGGGAGAAGAAAGTTTGCCTGTTTGTCCAGAAATGTGCCAGAGCACTGTGCTGGGGTGCATGGCAATGTGTGGTGTGACAGTAACCCACCTCACATGCTCCTATGGGTTCCTTCTCAGTAGGAAATGAGCACTCACCATAGAACAATTGCGTTTTTGTGAGCCACAGAACTTACATGGCTGTTTTTCTTCTGCTCTGGTGTTTATTTTCTGAAGTCATGAACTCCCAGATGAACCTACCCCTGCACAAGTAGATATACGTGTGGGTTTTTTCTCCTCCAGTTGACTATTTTTATGAAACTATTAGAAATTTAGGACCTTAACTGTGGTACAATTTGGCTACAGGTTCAAAAGTTGGAAGACAGACATGTAGGCATCTGGTGTAGATGCATGGGCTGTGTTTCCTGGTGGCAAGGGAAATGGAGACTCCGCTCCTTAAAATCAGCAGATGTTTCCTGGATCCCAGAGGAAAGAGATGCTTTGCCAGAGGTGTGATTTCCCTGGCAAGTACTGTCCATCAAAGAAGCATGATAGATCCCGCTGCATCCCAAATATGAAATGAGTGGCAGATGCCCTTCTGGGGGACTCTTCCTCCCAACCCCCAGCACCAGGCAGCTGCTGGAAGGGGCAAGGTGCCATGTGGAGTAGGGAGAGGTGCAGGGCAGTAAGTGCCGCCCTCCCCACTTCCATTTGATTAAACAAGTTACTGTCTGTATGTAGGAGCACAGTCAAGATACAGTAGGTGTCGGCTGGGTTTTCCTTTTGGCTTTTTTTCTAGCATGTTTTTTTCAAGAGTTATCTCTGTAATACCTGCAGATTTGCTTAAAGTTACTCATAAAAGTAACCCTCAGGTGCAATTAGCTGATGAGATCTCACTGAAACCTATAAAAAATGGTCTGTCTGGGAGTGCCTTGAAGTTGAGTATGAAACCCTCAGAGAAACAGACGAGTGAGGAAAGAGAAGGGGGAAATGTTTCAAGGAAATGTAGAGATAAACAGGGAAAAAAGTTTGAAAAGGGGATTATTACAATCTGACCCAGGGTTTTGACACTTCTTAGCAGAGCTACAACCTCCTGCTGTGTCCTCTGATTTCTGAAGTCCCTCAGTTCTGTAGGCCCCTGGGCCTTCATGCTGAAAAGCTGTAGAGGGGCTGTAGGTACTGAGGACAGAAGGAGAATTGGGAGGCAGCCAAGGAACAGATTCTTACTCAAGAGATGTCTCTACCACAGACACTGCTACTCTGGAAAGGACTAAAGACCTATAAATCTCAACCAAAAAAACTCACTGTGATCTGAGGCTGTAATGTACTGGTGTTTTGAGCTCTATAGTTGGTCTCTTGCTCATGAGTTGTTGCTGCAGACTTGCCCAGGCTCAGCCAGAGTACCTGCTCATTGCTAAATGCAGTGCCTAGGTCGAGGTGCCAGCTGCTCTGAATTCATCATGGCATGGGTACCCTGGAAAATTGCTCATGCCCTGAGGCTGAAATGAGCCCTCAGAAGTCTCCCAGGTCATGCCAGCAGTAGGCATGGTGGGAGAGAAACCTGTTTCTGTGGGTTACCCTGCAGCATAGCTGTCCCCACTACTTCCTTGTTTGAAGCCGGCCAGCACTGGATGGAGTGGTCTATAAATTTAAAGGATCTTTAAATCCTGCTTCCCAAAATGGGAGTGGAATGCTGTTCGCTGTAAACTGCAGCCTCTGATCTGCAACACTCAACAGCACTGCTAGGTGTGTGACACAAGGCCAGGGCAGATATGGTGTGGGCAGTGTCCCCAGCAGAGCCACAGGAGCCAACCTGGGGGAGCTGTTAAGATTCAGGCTGTCTCCTACTGTCCTCTCCACAGTCAGTAATTAGTATTAATGAACACCATTAATGTTCAAACAGTTTCTTCTTTAGACTGTCCAAGCTGAAAAAGCATTCAGCAGCATGGCTTAGGACTGAACTTATCATGGTTTGTGGTTTTTCCCCTCTAGGCAGACAAAAAACTCCCAAACTCACACTTTATTAGAAGTATTTGATAGCATTGTCCCTTTTTCCCCACCAAAATTCGCTGCACGCCCCACCTTCATAAATATTAATACCTGCCAGTGCTTCTCACTGGCCTGCAGCTGCCCAGAGAGACAAGTAGGGATGCCCATTTAAAATCATAGAATCATAGAACTGTCAGGGTTGGAAGGGACATTAAAGATCATCTAGTTGCAACCCCCCTGCCATGGGCATGGACATCTCCCACTAGAGCAGGTTGCTCAGAGCCCCATTCAACCTAGTCTTGAAAAATTCCAAGGATGGGGCTTCCACCACCTCCCTGGGCAACCTGTTCCAGTGTCTTACCACTCTCATGGTGAAGAAATTCTTCCTAATGTCTAACCTGAATTGACCTATCTCTAATTTTAATCCATCCCCTCTAGTCCTATCACTACCCGACAGCCTAAAAAGTCCCTCACCAGCTTTCTTGTAGGCCCCCTTCACATACTGGAAGGCCACAATAAGGTCT
>WTSP01016397.1:13351-72574 GCA_025331215.1 Actenoides lindsayi | reverse complement strand
CGGTGGTGTTATGTGAGAGTCTTTTTCCCCCCCCCCCCTTCCAAGTCCCCCCCCTTGCCCCCGGGCCCCGTGGTGTCCGCCCCCCCCCCCCCCCCCCCAGTTTATTTATTTTAGTAGGTTGTGGGCTTAAGGTGAGTAATGTTAACGTAATATACTTAATGTGGTAAGTCTTTTGAATGCTCCTTAATCTTTGTGCTTTCAGGAAAACATGATAATCGGTCTCCACCTTGACTGTATTTGTGATTTCTAATGTTCTTCTGTTGTTGTGTAGAAATACCAGCTATTGAGATACTTGAAACCCAGTACTCAAGTGAAATCAAGACATGCTTGAACGAACTGATTTTAACAGTCCTCTCCTGTGATCAGTGTTTTCTAATGCTAATTAGTGCTAATTTTTTCTTCCCTTAGCTGGGACAGTGTGCAACAAGAGTACCCTTTAAGAATGCTACACAATAGAGCTCTCTTGGAAAGGAAATTCCTCAGCCAATGATGTGGTCTAAAAATCTAAGCATCATTCAACTTAGCTGATCAACTGGAGAGTAAAAAATGGAACTTCTGTGCTGTGGATGGGATGTTTAATACATAGTATTTAGAGTAGCATGAAGTCTGTTACTTGTTAAATTAGGTATCTCACCTACCCCATTCATTCCAAGTGCTTGGTCTACATGCCTCAAGACTTCAGTTCTTCCTTATGTACAGGGAAAGCATTAGTTTTTGGAATGGTGATCTAGGCGGTTCTTTCCAACCCTAATTATTATGTGACTAGCGTGAGACTGGAATAAGCTACACGGTGAACAGAACATCACTATGAAACTTATCTTCCATACCAAGTGCAAAGTTTGCTTCACTACAGAATGGATACATTTTTCTCACCAAACAAGAAACCCATCGGGAACCATGCTCAAAACTCCCACCTACCTCTGACTTTTGCATTTCTTCTGGGAGAAGTTGGCAGTGGAAGCTACATCCTAGAGCCACTACGCATGTTCCAGGAATGTTTCTTGCCCAAATGTGGCACAGTGTAGATGACATACCTCTCCGGATTAATTTGAAAAATATGACATTCAGGGTTTAAATAGAAATAAACATCTGGTGAAATTCCATGGGGATTCACTTTGGAAACTAAGACTATTTTTGCCAGTAATCCTGCAATGAATGCAGTAGTGCAAGAATAATCATCCAACTGGCATTTTAAAATAGGAAAGAAGGGGAATTTGGACACACCAGTTCTGTGGAATATATCCCTCATAAACCAGGCTTAACAATCGCATCCTCTCACACTGGTTAGAAACCTCACTCTTGGTGACCTTTGGCAAGTCTAAACCATGAAGATTCAACACAATTGCTTTTACTGGCAAAAGGCCAGTGCTCTAGTGCCCAACCCTCTTCCCTGCTCTGCTTCTCCAGAACCCAACATCCTTATCTCCCACTCATCCCTCATTCTGGGAAACAAGTGGCATCCACATGTGATGCCACACCAAAACAGAACTGTCTGGACAGAACTAACACTGCTGACATTTGGGTTAGTTGGGTAGAACTAGGGAATTCCACCTCCATGACTGAGCAAGTTTTGTTTGGTTTTTTAAGCTTAATTGTGCAAAGTTCGGAGAATACTGCTCTGGAAAGGGCACTTGCACGTAAGCAGTTACAGAGTCATTCTTCTGTGTAACCAAATACACTCTTCATTTCCTTAGACTGAGCGGCTTAGTGCAAGCAGGTACTAAAAAACATTTCACTAATTTCAATCATTGCGAATCATGACAATGTAAATAGTGTGAAGATACTCCCCAAAATAAGCTAGCTTTTTATCTACTGACTTTTTTTGTGGTATTCTACTGCAGGAGTGTATTGGCACAAAAGCAACAGCTGCATCAGAAGTAGTAAAACACTGAAAGATAATGAAGTATCTAATAGAGGGACTGATGTATTTGGAAAAAAATGATTAAAATGAAAGGCATGTGTGCTGGAGGCTTCTTAAAACTCCAGTATAATCTTATGTATTGCAACAGGACTTCTATGAAAAGCCAGGAACCATTAGCAATTGTTTTTGGAGCTTAGTTGGGAATTAAGGGCCAATGTCAAATCGACACATTGACATTCTTCTCTTTTTCTAAACCCACAAAATATAACTAGATGAAGTAGACTTTTTTTATTAGAATAGTTGTCTTTATAATAGTCCTAAGTAGAGAACTTTTGAAAGGATGTTTGAAGTTAGTGCTTCATTTTTCACAAAAATCTCTCATGCTTATGATGTTACCAGTGAACTTCCTCTGAGGCACTGGGGTGCATCATGCTGGGAAGATAGAAGGTACCAGAGTAGGTGAGTCTGATAGGCAGTAGTAGTTCCTGTGTACACCATGTCTTTTATTGCCCATGAGGTTGTTACATAGTGTAGTGTCCTGCGTGAGAGACCCAATACAGAAGAGCAGCCCCTCACCTGGGGCCTGTTTTGTTATCCTGTGCCTATTACTACCTCTAATGTGGAAGGTCATTCCCTCAAAAGGCTTTTTTGGGGTTGCTTTTTTGACACGGGCTCATCAGAACCGAAGCATGTAAAGCCCAGAATAGTGCCAGTTACAAACACGGCCGCATGCCAGCTATTCCTACCCCTGCCGCTTTTCCTTGCCACTGGACAGATAGCATGTTATCACAGTTTCAAATACAGCTTGTACTTCAACATAATTTGTAGGGCTTTCACACCTCAATTTGACACATGCAGTAGTGACACATTTTTCCTGTGCTCCTAGAAGGCTTCAGTCCCTCCTCTGAGGTTCTTAGTCCATTCCTCTAAGAGTTAAAAGGACAGCAAGAGGAATCTGGTTTCTGTTTGAAGCATGCTGGGGAAAAAAAGTCTGGTAAGAAGCTTACCCTTCAGTGTGAAAATCTAATTCTGAGCTATTCCTGAATTTTCTGAGACTAAAGGAGAGCTTTGTCAGAAGGGAGTATGATTTTTGTATGGGCTTTAGCACCATAGCACAAACAATGGGTAAATAAGTTCTTGTGGTGACCTGCCAGATTGTTAACTCGGGTCTTGTTTCCAGCAGTGCTTGAAAGCTGGATAAGATAGGGTATAGTGTATCACAAGATCTTCAGAGAACCTGGCAGTGGGAGGCACAGACTGAATGAAAGATGGGGGGTGTTCAGGGGAAGAGAGCTGCTCCTGCCCTTCTTATCAGACCTTATCGAGCTGTTCAAACTCTCTGTTGCCCTTCACTGTTAGGAAAGAGGAGATTAACAAATTTCACATGCCCGTTTCCTTCAAACTTTCGTGAAATCTGGATTCAAAGTGGGTGCCATTTAGGAGAATTTGGATTCACATACTGATTATCCCTTTTTTTGCCACTGGGGGTCACCTTTTCTAGGCACATGAAACATCCGACATGCAGTTGTAGAATTAATATTGTAGAGATAGCTCAGGGAGTAGAAGTTGGATATGCAGTGCTTCTGTTCTGATGTAGCAGTGTGAAGAGTAGAGAAGGAACTGATCTGTGGTGCTCATGGTTCCACTGCTCTAGTGACAGCTGTGGCAGTGACATGCACTCTAAAAAAACCCAAAGACAAACCAGCAGAACAAAGCCAACACATTTTTTTTCCTGGGACAATGAGTACTTTTTATTGGAGTAGGTTTTTAAGTCTCACTTGTCCTTCTAGTTCTTTCATTACAGTAGCTTTTTAATTATGTGATTACTGAACAACTAATTAAAAAATTGTGATCTCATGGGAAAAATATTTCTCTGTTCAGAGAAAGGCAGTTTTTTAATTAAACCTCTCTGAATGAAATAGTTTAGTGAATAGAATGATGTCCATGTACTTTGCTATTTAAATATTTCTTTAGTAAAAAGGTAGAAAATTTAAAAACAACCAGAAGAAAATGTATCAGCAGGGAAAGCTGAGATCAGGATCTGGGAATATTCTTTGAGTTCAGATTAATAACTTCATTGCTAGTTTAAACAAGCTACTAAATAAGGTAAATAGGTGCACTGAGAACAGTGCTTGTGAATGTTCTGGAAGCTATTGATCCAATTATGGTGACCCAGAGAAGCTACGGAACGTTAAAAAAAATGCTGCTATGCTATTAATATATTATTGATTGATGATTAAGGATATATACTTATTCAGCTGCTATATTTTCTTTTAAATGAGATTCTAACCAACTGTTTACAGAAATGAGACAGTGGGTTTATATCTGGTGAAGAACTGGTAACAGAAATTAATAAGGGATGGAGGAGAGGAATGGAAGCATTAACCAAGGAGCAAGGGAAGTAAGGAGCAGAAACTTTGTGAGCTTGTTACAGGAGCAAATCACTGAAGTATATCACTAATAGGGCACAAATTTTAACAAGATGAGAAATAGGCACAATCTCTGCCACTGGATTTATGAAAAAGCCATGGAAGCAGTCAATGTGACTGTGTCTTTATTCCTGAGTACTGTCAGGTTTTACAAAAAGATATCACTTCTGAGCCAAAGCTTCCTGTGAATTTCCCTATCAGCTACAATTAGAAGGTGAGGAATAATAGGGAAAGATATTCCTTCTGCATCCTTTTCGGGGGGTACTGAAATGGCCTATATGGGCTGAATGAGAGCAGCAGAGGATCTCACTAGTAGGAAGATGTCTCAGTGTAAGGTGGAAGGAAGAGGAGATTTGCAGCACAGCTGTCCTGGTTGTTACGCCCTAAGCTTTGGTGAGTGTCCTGCTGTAGAGCACTGGAGGAGACACACCAGCAAATAGGAAAGGACAGCTTTCTGTGACAATTTCCCTTTGCTAAGGGAATGGGTGTACTGTGTGAGAGCAAATACGTCATGGTGAATACCACACCTAATAGCTGTGGAAAGGTTTTCAGTTGGCCAGTTCCTGCTTCTGTCCCGTCTATCAGGTTTTTCTTTTCTGTTACTCTTGTCTTTCTCAAACACAAACACCAGGACTTCCCTCTTCCTCAGTGACAAACTTAAACCTATACAAAGCATGGTTATTTGTGTGTGGATAAATACGGCATAAACAGAAGACTACTCACTGGATTTTTGGATCCGGTACTATTAGAAGGCCCACTCATTCCTGTGTTTTACAAGATTCTGGAACTGTAGCAAACTCGCAAAATGAACAGCATTGCGAAACTGAACCAAAGTGATCTTTCCCGACTGTTTATTTTCACCTAATGCAGAAACCCTGTCCTGAGTTGTCACATAAGAATGTGATTATCAGCTTAACTTGGATCACTAGTTATCGTTACATGCCTCTCAGCAGCCTTCTCACAGTGAAAAGCTGAGTCTGCTAGAAATAGATTAGCTAAACTGTTTCCTGACATATCTATCATACATACATTTATGAAGTCCTGTACTGTTATTCATTTTAAATGACAGTAATTTTATTGTCTATAATGCTGTTAGTGGTGGCAGAAAAGCAGCAGAACAGTATCAGCCTTTATTCACCCATATGAAGAAGAATGATGTGATTTTAAAGCAGTACTATAAAATGAAAGTGCCTTATTACAGTATGCAATGCTACACATTCATTTGTAGAAGGAGAGAATGCAAGTCCTCTGTCAGGGAACTGTGCAAATGGTTTTATCCACTTGAAATAGCTGGATAACATTTTCTGCAACAGATGACAAGAAGCAAAGCAGAACAGGGGAATTGGGAGCATCAGTAGGAACGTGGTTGCTTACAGAAACCTGCTTAGAAGATAAGCCAGGGAATTTAGGTGCTCAGGAAAAGCCTTGGGTTCCTCACACAGATTTCCTGCACGGCTGGCTCCCTTGCAAATCAGTACAGTGTCGCAAATAGGATCTAGTTTTTCTTCCTAATGACAATACCTTTATTTAACAACGTCTTCTGACAACCCTGATACTCTGAGAAACTGAAATCTCTGCATAAACGTTTTGCGTGGGCTCAGTACACTGGCCCAAGGGATACTACTTCCGGAAGTTTGCAATAACCCCCCCCCTTTCTCAAGGGTCTCCAACAAAGAGCAAAATCCCTCTTTGAAATAGGATCTAGGAGCCCCGTGACTGGTTACGCAGCATTGTTGGATGATAACACACTGCAGCTAGGGAACAGCAGCAGTTCTTATCTCTGGGCCAAGCCCATAATGCCTTGAATGAACATTAGTACCACTGTGGGGAATTCCTATGTGATACTTCTGGAATTGTCTAGTAGGCTTTCCCCTTAGAATGAGAAGCTGTGGATGCAAATTCTACATCATTGCTTCCATAGGCAGAGAGCTGATAAGCAACTTGGGACTCTTCAGAACCTTTCATCCGTTTGTGAACTGTGGCTTCTCCTATTTTTATCCTTACAGATAGTAGGTGCCCTGGTAGTCTGTTTTGCAGGGTGCTGGTTAGACTTCTGTCAACTTCCCTGCACTACTGTCACAAGGTAGGTTTTGTAAGTGTATTTTTCATTTAGTTCTGGGATGAATACTCTATTTCATTAAACAATTAAAATAAAGACGTTTTTCCAGTCACCTTTATTTCACTAGAAAAGTATAAATTACCATCATAAATACAGTTATCACCAGTATAAAAATTAGATTCTCATTTCTAAAATAAATATTAAAATAGTCACAGCAACAGGTATCTCAAAATCCCATCACCAAGATGATTTGAATTTATACCACAAGCTATTCATTTACCAACTATTTAATTAAAAATAATGTTCAAAATGCAGTAAATACTGCTACCTACTCAGTACTTGCATGAAGTGGGTTAACCTGCAACATATTTGTTCTAACACTTGGAACCATCAGACCACCCTGCCTAGATGTAGTGTAATATATTTTCCAGATAGACAGCAGCTACCTACTTCAAGATTATTCCTTAGAAGTCACCAGTACAGTAGTTCCAGTTTGTTTACCTTTGATTGTCTATATCCAAAGGTAAGCAGACCAAGTTATTTTTATCCAAGCAGTGCAGAAATAACAGTAGCGTCTTTGTTACATCTGAACTAACAGATCATTTCACCAGTTAATAATGTTAAAAGAAAGTCAGATAAAATATAGCTTTTGTTTCATAGAAACAAAAAAATGTTCCTTTTAGTCAGGTAAAGGACTCATATTTTTCAAAAGTAGTGTTTTTTTCCCCTCACAAGTACCATAATCTTCTGGCTCAGTACGGCCATACTTTCAGAATGTCTGTACCTGGTTAAGTCAAAGGTCCATCTAGTTCAGAATCCTGTTTCAGACAGGACAATAGAAGGAGCTTGGGAAGAGTATATGAGCAAGGTTAGGCTATTGTAACAAATCACCAGAATATTTTTCCAGCCTTCGGCCACTAGTGACACAGGTGCTTCCTGATATCTGGATTTTTCACCTGTGAAACAGTTTAACGGATTCCTGACTCCACATAACCTTTGGGCTTCAAAATTCCTGTATCAGAGAGGATAAAAGGTTCTACCCAATTACCCAATTTATGGTTAGGTGGGGGTTTTTTTGGGGGTTGTTTCTTCCTTTGGAATTGCCACTAGTGTCCACAAAAACCTTTCCTTAGACACCGTTAAGTGGTTCCTTTTCTCTTGCAGCTTTTGCTTTCTTGCGTTTACACAGAATCACTGATAGGACAATGGCAAGAGTGATGACAGCAATTGCTATCACTGCTATGATGATAAAGACTTCTGCTCCGTATTCTGTAGGGGAGGAAAAGAAAAAACAAAACTGCAGTTATCAGAAGCCATAATGTCACAGTGCTACAAACTCTTAGAACCCACTCCACTGAACTAAAAAAACCGCTTTTTGTATTTTACAGTATCACAGAATTGGAGTGACCACCTCAGTGTGAACTGAATTCATTTTAATGTGAATTTGTTAGACTGAGGTAAAGCTTTATATCACCTTGTTCACACTAGGTTTTAATCTAGTTTAGTTAATGCACTAAAATAGAATACTACCACTGCAAGACTTAAGTCCATTTCCTCTACCTCTGCATTATTGCTGTGAAGCTAAGCCCAGGTGGAAATCTATTCTAGGTTAAAAGCTAGAAAACACCAAGAGAAGATATTCAATTTGTAATTTACTACAATTCAACTTTTGTGATAAAGATATACACTTACATGAAAAAGCTAATTTGCCAATTTTAGAAGATCTTTTTTACTTAGAGTGCAAATATTCCTATCTGGTGGAGAAGAAAGATGCAGTACAGCAATGTGATATGATTTAATAAATATTGAAGACTATATTGAAGCAAGTGTTATCCAAATTGTTTGTCTGCAACTAGACTGGCTGATACACTAATTTGTGTATCACTAAAGAAGTTAATCTGCCAACTTCTGACCTTGTAATGTAAAAGTAAAGTAAGTCTTAGTCTCGTCATCTACTTTTTAGATAAAACTGAAGTTGAGGTCAAACTACATGTCAATGGAAATGCCTTTTATGTAGGTTTCCAGTACTTCAGTATTTTCGAGGTAATCCTTCAAATACCTACTATGAGACCTGTTATTGGAAGGATCTGAGGAAAACAATCAGAAAACAAAAAAACCCCACCACAAAGCTGAAGGCTAGTGATGAGATCTGAAGCATAAGTAACCAGTCATCAACTCAGACAATTTAAAACTAATCAAAGCAGTTTAGGACACCCTAGAACCAAGCCCAACCAGTTAAAAATGTGAGTTCTGACCATGAGTCTCCATGTTCAGTCCATGTCTTCTCACTTACATAGCAAATAGTTTAATTTATAACTTAGGTGTCACAATTTAGAGAGGTATAAAAATATACTGAGAATTGAAGTGTCTTTTTTTGTAGAATGCTAAAGACTGTATGACAAACATCACTATATACCTACCATCTAAGATATTTCTTCCTACGCTGGTGCAAAGTATCGCGCTTTCTTGACCATTACGGTTTTCTCTGCGGGAGGCAATGTTTCCCTGTACATAGAAGCAATAGTTCTTTGTGCTGTCAACGCTTACTTCAAATGTATGGCTTTTTGTTGTTGCATCTTTCTGTAAAGGAAAAAAAATTTTCAGGAAAGTGTTCCCTGCAAAGTGTTAGATCTTAAGATAGCACAGAAATGATGTAGCTATAATACAGCTACAGAATACGTAAAAAGTAGAGTTAGACCTCACCTTTCCAGAACTTTGATCTTTCCAGTAATAGAGTTTGTATTCCAGGTCATGTTGGAAAATATCTCGAATATTTTGAAAGCTTCCATTAGGGAATGTATATGGTGTAAGTGGATCTTGGAACACAACATTCAGTTTGGAACCCTTTTGTGTGTAATTCTGTATCTCTGGTTTTCCGAGAACAGCTAAACAAGCAGTTTTAGAATTAAAAAACTGTCATCATCTTTGCTACACAACAAAGTCTTTTTTCTTACTCCCTCTACCCCCTTCCCTCCTTGAATCTATTATAAGTTTACAGAGCCAATGCAACAAAGTGAAATCCTAGATTATTAATCAATGTCTTCACCTAGTACACAATGTTAATAAAATGGTCTCCTCACTGCAGTGAGAAACAAATAGTAACTAAAATCTCACACAATCTCCTAAACCAGGGAAAGCTTTATGCTTGAATGTCTTCTAAGTTATCAGTATGGCTACTGTAAGAATCTAGTGGAAGAACTTTTAATACCAATCTAAAGCTTGTTTAAATCAATGGAAATCATCTTGCAAGGAAGTTTACGGTAAGATTTAATTAGCAATCCTACTTACTCTGATTATAAGGTGTAAATTTTTCAGAGACTGCATAAGGTGGTTCTTCAAAGTCATCCATCCTTGAGGACATTACAGACAGTATGTGTGCTGTATAGGTCTCCTTTACATTCCTGAGTGCATCGGTAACATCACACTCTGTTTCTGTTGTCAGTATGCATTTTTTTTTAGTGTCAAATGTCTGTCTGAATAGGACAAGAAAGAAGTCAACACTTTCCAAACAGACTTTTACACATTTATGTATGTTAAAAAACACTTTTCCCTTCAAATTGTATAGATTTCCCTCATCCAGTGGAACAGTTTTGCAGAAGTGCTAGGCTGAAAAGGAGAAGAAAACCCCTCAAAACTCACTATCCTGTACAGTTGTATTTCACAAGTTAGGGTAGAAACAATTAAATCAAATAGGAGCCATATTAATTATAGAAATATGTTACTGGATACATATATGAATTAAAATTCAATCTTTTGTATGAATTGAATAGAAACCATAAGTAGTTTTGATTTTGGCTTTTTCTGCAGTTGACTTATTAAAAAAATAGAAGATGCATAAATAATTTTCAAAGTGTTAGCCCTGGTGCATCTGAAAACTATTGCCTTAAGAAACATCAGTTGTCCGAGGAAGCCCAACAATGTCTCCTCGTATATGTCACTCGTGTTCCTATATATGCAGGTACAAATGTCACTAATAACCAGACAGTAGCATCAATTTTTGCTGCAGAATTACAATTCAAAAAATTAACAAAAAACATGACCCATGCACTTGTCTTCATTTTTAAATGACAGAAAGCAGATCCATTTGCTTGAGAAATAATAACAAAATGGGAAAAAAATGTTTAACTCCCCATTTTACTTCCTAGTAAGAAGGAATGTAAAACCAGATTAGATATTACTTCTTCTTATTATTTTCCCTGTTTTTGCCAGATTTCTTATGATGTTACAGATCAGTTAGTTATAGGGTCCTAGAGATGCCTTGAAGAGGGACAGAGGAGATTTGATCTTTGTGATCAAACAAATGTACTTTGTGAATGTATACAGATGAGAAAGCAAACATTTCAGCACACTTCATCCGTAGAAGCAACTTGCCTAAAGAAGTGCTTCCGTATCAGAGCTATACCTGATTCTATACCAAACCTTGGGCAAACAGATGTCAATTTTTTGCAAGCACAAAAACCTGTAAAGAAACTCCAGATTCATAACTTTCATCAAATCCACTCTGCTAAGCCTGTGCTTTTAAGCCTATTAATTTCATCACTCCCTTAATATAAATAATAAATAAAAGGGCACAGCAGGCCATTGCACTGGTATTTCATCCGGTAGTCATGAGAGAACTCATTTCTATGCCACTTTCACAGACAGACAAGACTACAGTACCATATTTTCATTAATATGTAGGAGAGCTATGACGCAGTTTCCCTTTGGGGCAATGTTAATAATGGCCTATGAATTAATACGGGAACTAAGAACAGCACAGATTTATTACTGAACTTCATGGGAAGGTTTTGTGCAGTATTGAAAGAGGTATTAGACACTTCATACAAGCTGGCTACTTTTTATGTCCACAGTATTTCATAGCTTACATAAAACATGACAGAGGAAGTGTCTACAGAGGTAGATGAACAAAGGTAATTTTTAGTATTAGCCAGCAAGAAAAATTATTCATCTACCGTGATTCACCAATTAGAATAAAATGTAGACTCATATTTATCAGACAACTCCCAAGACTAAAGACTCAGTCCAGACACCTTGAAAGATATAAAAAGGTAAGGTTTTATCTAATACATGGTATGTCAGACTGAATTTCAACTTCCTTAAAGTATCCTGGCCTAGATCTCCAGTGCAACTGGCCTGCACCAAACTTTAGAACTGAAATACTGATCTAAAGCACAACTCTCCATTTCTGAAGTCAGCAAAACCAGAAGCCTAAATCAGATATTCTCATACAAGTAGGTTTTAACAGGTGGGTGGGCAATTTTCTGAAGTCCTCATGTCTGGGCTCTTTTCCCGTTACAGTCATCCTCAGAAATACTCAAACACACTCTATTTGAGTCTTTTTCAGCTGCCATTTACAGACACAAGTTGGTGTTATGTACTTACCCATGTATCTCTACTGTATAGAAGTAACCTGATGGTTTTGGTTGCCACCGTAGTATAGTTTTAAAATTGATCGATGACCAAGTTATGTTAACTGCTCTTGGTAGTTCTGGATTGCCTTTAAATACAGAAAAGAGAAGAGCACCATCAGTCATATTACATGTAATTCCTAGTTCCCTGCAGTCACTGTTTGGTTAAATGAAGCCGTTGCTGTTAATTAGTACTCGAAAATGGTCTTTTGGTGGAAAAGGATCGGTCTTTCCCTCTGGGCACATCCTCGTCTTACTAAAAGAATGTGTCCTGGCAAAAGTGAGACATTCAAGAAGAAAATTATTTTCCCTCTTAACTCCTAGGCTGCTGAGGTAACTTAAGAGTTCTGTCTGATGCTTCTTTTTTGATCCAAGATCTCCCAAAAAGCTGCAAAAGCGCAAAGATAATCATGAGAATGTCCAAGCACCAAAGAAATGAGGTGTAGTTCAAAATCATTCCTGGTGGTACCTGCTGCAGAAGGCATTAGGTCCTATTTCCCCCCGTCCCTTTTTTTTTTTTTTTGGGGGGGGGGGAGGAGTGAAATGTCTGTAAAAATCAGTGGTTGCCCTACCCGCTTACATCTGAGAGGGGCTACCCCGGATGAAGTCGTGAGGGGCGCAGCAGCGGGTGGGAGGCCGCGGTGCCCCGTCAGCCGCCCCGCCGGCTGCTGTTTCGGGGAACTGACTACGAGGAAGCCGAAGCGGAAAACCCCTCACGACCTCTGCAGCCTCTGGAAAGCAAGCGTCGTCCAGTTATTTTCTAAATGCCACCTTCTCTGCCTCTCCGACAAGCTCGGAGCTGGGGACAAGGGAAAGCAATCCGGCAGATCGCTCCTTGTTCCTGTAGGTCGGCAGCTGCCCGAGGCTCCCCCGTGCTCCCGAGCACGGCCCCGGCTACGGTCATTAAGCATCCCCCCCCGGGCAGACACCAGCCCTTGGTGACCCGAGGGCTCCGCCGGCCGGGTGCTGAAGCAGGGTCGGGTCGGAGCCGAGGCCCGCCACGGCCCACGGGCGAGTGCCGGTGTCCGGGCACGGCGCGCGGTACAGCTGCAAGACGCCCCGCCCTCCCCAACGGCCCGGCGCGCGACAGCCGCTGACAACCCGCCCCCTCCCCAGCGGCCCGGCGCGCGAGACGCTGCCCGCCACAGCCGCCGTCGCGAGGCGGCTTCTCCTCCCCCTGGGGTCCGAGGGACCGAGCCCCGCCGCCCGCACCAGCGGCCCCCCGGGCGTTACCCACCGGCGGCGGCCAGGCGCCACAGCAGGGCGCTCAGCAGCACCGCCCGTCCTCCGGCTACGGCGCGCAGCATCCTCGGAGAAGAGATTCGTCGGGGTCCCGGCGAGGCTGAGCGCGGTGAGCTGCCGACGGGGCGGGAGGCTCTAGCTTATATTGTGGGTGAAGAGGCGGAGACTGCAGCGCTTCGCCCGCGGGGCAGCCCGACGAGGCAGGCAGTGGGAGCGGCGGGGGCTGGGTGGCCGGCCCGGACGGGGTCATGGGGTAACGGGAGCGGTCCTGGCGGAAGCGCTTAAGCATCACCGGGTTGAGCAAGCCATCTTCGAGGACACGGACATTACTGTGAGGAGAGGGGCACCGGGGGAAGGGACGGCACATACCCCGGGCGGCTCCAGCCCCGGCATCGCGGGCCCGGGCACAGGCCCCCCTGGATGTGCAAGCCCCCCCGGACATGCTGGCACTCCGTGTGTCCCCACCTTCTCGGTGTCCCCACACACTTGTACCCCCACGCGCTTCCCCTCTGTTAGCCATAGGATGGAAAACTGGTGAAATCAGGCGACACTTGACATCCACTGCAAACCTTCGGCCGACTGTCAAGGGCAAGCACCACCCCGGCCCAGAAATGAATGCTCTGGAGGGCAGCTGATCCCGCAGAAGTGATGGTGAGTTGATTAACTTCGATCCTGTAAATTCTGAAGGGCTAAATATGTCAGTTCTTGCCTCACCGCACAAGTCATTTGGCACAACTGTTCACCCAGCTCACATCCACTGTTCTCTCACTCGGTGCACACGCATACGTGAACCTGTCAAATCTAACCTGTCTTACTAGGCAGCAAATGAGGTTCAAGTCTTCAGGGATTTGTACCTCACCTGTCCCATAAACCAGGGACCTGTTAACCTTGTCCCTACAAGCATACCTTGGAAAGATACCCCATTTTCACAGGTAACAGAGAATCTGTCTCTGACGAGTTTTTCTGAATCCCAGCCTGCATCCTTTTGGCCTCTTTGTTGTATATATTGCACTTTCTCACACTGCTGCCTTTTTAAGCACTTAAGCCAAGCTTTTGTAGCCGAGGGTTTGCGTGCTGTGTTTTCGTGTAATACTCAAGCTCTGGAGGAAGCTGTGCTCGTACTTAGCTCCAGATTCTTCTGTGGGGAAGGTGGGAAACAGACTATATAGCAGAACCTGTTATGTAATTAAGGGGCATATATGTATTTTCCAGCTTTAAGCAAACTCTTCTTTTTATTTTGATGCTGATGTGCACAATGTTTTTATACCTGGAAAATGTAGGTAGGAGGAGAAGACTAATGGGGAAGTTTCCTATTTAATTGCCTTTCATTTTCATGATTGGTACGTACTTAGATGTAAGCAATCAGTTCTGTCTCATAATATAGAATAAATGCATATGGCCCAAACTACAATGTCCATTTCAAGCAGAGTCTGCATTAGAATTCACAGTGTACACACTACAGTGTGTTCCAAGATGCACCTAAACCCTGGATTTTTAAATTATCAGCATACCTTCATTGAAATACAACCATACACCTTCTAATTTTCCTGCCTTGTTTTTGATCAAATTTCATTGCTGCTGTATGTCAGCATTGCATCAACCAAAAAGCTCGCATGCTTTTAACTTTGTGTAGAATAGGGAGCTTGTGCGACTAGATTTTCAAGATTGCAACCTTATAAGATCATGGTTGATTTCCAGAGGACTTTACAAAGAGAAGCAATACTCAGTTGTTTAAAGAAAAGAGAACCTTATATGAAACTTTAAATAATCTTTAGGCTCTAATTCAAGTTAATTTCCTAGTAGTTCAGTCACAAAGGATGGAAAGTGGGTCAGCATAGCTTTCCAGTTTTTACGGAGACTATATCGGTATCCTCTTCTCCTGTCTATCATTCTCACTGCCACCTCTTCTGTCATGAACTCCCATACTTCAGATAGGTAGGGAACCTTCCAGACGCTGCCCAGACTAACCAGCTTGACCACTGTTATCTTATTCCAGTTTCCAGCAAGACACTCCAGTGTTCACTAATGTTAGGCTTTTAGATGTCCTGCTGTATGCTGCAGTATGAGAGAAGCTGGTCACCAGTTTGCCACAGTAACAATGCCTCTGAGCTGGAAATCTGCTCAGCAGCTAGTGACTTCACTGTGACATTCTGGTAACATTTCTTGCTCACTTCAGTGGTATTTTAACAGCTCCTTTAAGACAGAAAATGTTCCCCTTATTTCAAACGCATGTTACTACAAGCAGGTAGGCAGTATGCTGACTTAGAGCTATGGCGATTTGTCTAGAAATTTAGAATTTGGCTCCCACAGTGGAATGTGAAAATGTAAGCATCGACTCTACGTGTCTCTAACTTATTTAGTCATCCCCTACTCATTTTACAATCACCAGAAAAAAATTTCATTCCTAAGGTGAAATACACATTTTCCTAGTATAGACATCTAAAAGAAGTCAGATTGATCTATTCAAGTATTGAAATAAATGAGACATTTTGAGGCCAGGATCTTACTGTGACTTTTTAGAATATGTGGGAGACAGGCAAGAACACAAGTCTGGCTGCACGCTTTAGGTTAGGAGACGATCTCTTCTGTTCTGTGACTTCTTCACGCTGGTAAACTTAGTGGAATCAATGTTATTCACCATTGGGACGGTTTGCCAGATTAGGAGCAGATTGTACAGATTTTCGTTCCTTGTTATATATACCATGCAACCAATCCACACGTTGATTACGGGAAAAGTGATGAGAAAAGTGAAACTAAATCTGTGAATCCAGGTTTTTGAAAGAGACGCATGTGTTTATCGTTTTATCTGCCAGATCTCTAAACTTGTTAGCTCGGAGAGAGCAACAAAATAATTTCTTGCTTAGCAAAGCAATTTCAACATCATGTTTTCTGTACTATCATATATAATTGTTGACATTGAAGGATTTGTGGCATCGGTAACAGATCAGTTTACTTATGCTGAGACATTTGCAAGATTGTAAGTAAAATTTCATAACACTTATTAATGTTTTGAAATTTTATAGTGCTATAAAACATTCATCAATCCGTGCTAACTTAAAAGTCAGCAATATTGTCATGCCTAATAGTACAAAATATACTTGTGTAGGACTTGAAATCCCCGGGAGCTTTTTTCAAATTAAGATTGCTTCTGATATTTCATCTTTCACTTGGCTTTTCCGATCTATGTTTCATTTGTCTCAGTGACCCATATGATTGGGTAATTTATTTACTTATACAATAAATGATATTTTATTAAATAAAACAGAAGTTAAGGGAGCAATCTCTGATTTGGTACCTGCATCTATAAATATTTTGGCATTTATCTTGCAGAGCTGCTATATCAAATACTGTGTTAAAAATCCATACACACACCCTTTTTCAGTTCCAACCAACTTTCTAAAAGACAAAGAAACCATTACAAATACTTTTTAACATTAGATGTGGTATATATAACTTCTCAGTGAAGGTACTGGTGGTCAAATTCAGTGTTCTTTAAAAATATTTGGTGTGAGCATGCCTTGCAGGTTAGGCAGCTAGATGGGTAAAATAAACAAAGCTTCAATTTGAACAAAAGTAGTCCTTAGGCTGTCGTAAAACCCATTCTTAGGAATTGTGAGAGAGGAAAAGGTAAACAGTACTCTGTTTGACTTGACTATTATAATGTTTAATCCTCTTGTAATACAGCTTTCTCTTTTGGAGTAATTTGATACAACAACAACAAAAAAACCTGTACTGCAGCTAACCAGCAAAACGAAATTGAGAGTTTCTTTAATACCCAGCATCTCTGTTCTTTGACATTACATTACTTTGTTGTTGCTGCTTTCATTGCTGACTTGGGGGTAAGTAAACAAAATAATTGGAAAATGGGTCAGCCTAGCTGTAGAATACTTCTGGGTTTGGTAATCGGACAGAATTAGCCTGCTACACCAGTGTAGTCCATTTATTGTACAGACCAGGACACTTCATTCTGAAATGATTTATCCACTTCCCAAATCTGCTTATGTGTATCAGACCCAGGGAAAGTCAATGAGTTTATCAAACACAGCTTGAACTTTTAAAACCATATCAAAAGTTCTCATTTAACACTGGAGTATATAGAGAGCTTCTTCACTATTATGAACTTTGAATTACAGTCTGTGCACCAATAATGACATTAGGTAGATATGGCTTTGCTTCTCCAGCTTTAGATGGTAGATTGATGTATCCTTTCAGTCATCCTTCTAGTCCATCACAGTACCAGATTTTTCTCCTTCCTGGAGAAGTTTGTCTGTTACTCTAGCTTACTAAAATACTCAGCCTTCTTTGCCTGCTTTATTGGAGGCAGCCTTTAAAATTACGGAAGTTCTCTGTGCAATGGGAAATGGCTGCTTTGTAAGGATTGTCACGTAGCAGTCACAGTACAGTCTTTATTTTGAGCTTTCTAAGTTTGTATTGCAATTAATTTAGTGAACACTTATGATCATAATCACTGGAATTTAATATCCTCGTGTTTCTCTTTTCCTCAGAAAATGAAGCATACCAATGGTATCTAGAATTGTATTTCATAAAACATTAGTTACTCTATGTGATTAAATAAAGGTTTTTGTTTAGAGATTTTGAAAATAAGTAATGGTATATTGTTTGGAAAAATACAACTAAAGTCATCTCTTATTCTTTAATAAAATCACAATGGAAAAAACACTATCCAAACACTATGTGTATCATCTAACTTGACATAGTTGTTCACAATTTACTGTCACTGTAAAGTGACATTATTTTAATAAAATGATACAACAACAGAAATTAAACATAATGTTTACTGAAATTAATGAATTTGTATCCCCAGTGTTAGATTTGAAATTTTATTTTAAAGGAACAAAGAAAGCCTATTGGTTTGAGCTCAGAGTTCATCATCATGAAAAGAAAGAATGAATTTTACCTTCCAGATGCTGTGAGTGAAAGAAGGATTTGAGTCTTGCTGTTCTCTGGTGTCAGTTAGTATTGACAAAATACTGGCAAAGTCCATATCACTTATTAGATGTTCTCAGCTGCTTCAGTTTATTTGTCAACTCAAATCATAGAAGCCAGTGTAAAGATGTTAAAACTTTAGCCAGAAAAAAACTATATAAAGGGAAGAACATAGCTGTTGCTAATCAGCTTCTCAGATGTCAAGTATAAAGGGAAAGAAACACTAAATCTGATCTAAGGAGAAGATCTGAAGTGCTTTTCTTGAATATCTATATAGTGGTCTTTACAGGCATACTCAAATACTCTGTATGTGAATGTCATAAACAATTTTAACTCAGACAGTTTAAAGTCAAGATAGTTACAGCATAAATGTACCAAGGTATTACATTCCTGTGTGTGGAACAATTCTCCTGGAGAGACCAGCACTCAAAAGCATTCTTTCAGCATATCAGAGTGCACTTTTACTGACCTGTGTGAATTGATTTAGGAGTTAGTAAAGAAGGTGTGAATGGAAACTTCCAGTAACCAGTATTTAGATAGAAAAGCTGTGTGCTTTTTTAGATAGAAGAGTGCTGAGTGCTGAACCCTGAAAGTCTCAAGGATTTTAAAACAACTGTGTCATTATATTTTACATTTTAATGCATTAGGAGTCAAGTTAGGGTCTCTCGTATAGCCTAAATGCTGATGTTCCAAACTGTTAACTTTGACACGTAGCTCTTTGATGAGTTGTGTTTGGAGCTTTGTGAGTGTATTTGAATGGAATGTAAAGTACATAGAGGAAATATGTTCTTATGGTGAATGTTTTCCTTAGAACAAAGAAAAACTAAAAATGAATAAAATTGATCAGTCTTAATTTCAAATGCTTTTGCTCATAAAGAATGTGTATTGTCAGACTATTCTATTAACAGCTAGATGTAGCCTAGGTTTTCAAGTTTGAAAAACTGATTTTGAATCCAGCTATGATTGTTGTTTCCCCATGATATTTAACTTCAAAATAACATACAAGTTTTTCTTTCCAAGTTTCCATTACCTAAACCACACTGCAACATATTGACTCCTGCTGATACCCGGAGGAACATCTTGGACTATGTATCTCTTTCTCTACTTCCTAATTTGGTTCCTTTTAATTTTTATCTGATTGATACCACAATTGTTAGTATAGGAGGAAAAGTACCCTTCATATAAAGAAAATACTCCTTGGCTATCTAAGAAGTCTATACAGTCAAAACCAGCCTCTTGAAAGCCTCCAATCACAAACATAGGCTCCTCTGTGCTTTGAATGAGTAGTATGTAGTATGTCTGCTCATGGCAGATTAGTAGAAACTTCAAAGTGCTATCACGTAGGTCTTTTCCAAATGTTGCATACTTTAGCACTTTAAAGGGTTTTATAAACTCCAAACTAACTTAAATTTAGACAAAAATCAGAACTATGCACTCTTTAAATAGGATAATGTACAATAAGACTGAAGAGAAGTGAAAGTGCATGTTAAATTTAAGTACACATTCTTCCCTGCAAAACACAGTCCTGTCCTCTAGGTTTGCACTTTTCCTCACAATCTTTCCTGGGTTGCAATAAGCTTGTTATAGTCCCTTCAGGTCCCTAGAAAAAACACTTTTTATTTTGAACTCAATTTGGAGAGTTGGGTCTATCTTACCTCCCTGTTCTTCTCAGCAGTCTCCCATTCTCTGTTTTTATTGCAGGTTCCTCCTTGTTAGGCCTCTCCCTCACTCTTTTCCTCCCTTTTTTTTTTTTTTTTTTTTTGTAGCAGAACATAACATACAAGACACAATAAACTGCAAACAAACAAATGAGATAGTATCTATTGCACCATTAAAACAGATTGCAATTCTGCAATAAAGATTCCTTTGCAAGAAGAGTTCTAAAATTTTCCCAAATGCTACAGGTCCTGTAGCCAATTTTATGGCTAATCGTTAGTTTATATGCATTTTCTTATCTTTCCCTCTGGGCCATTTAAACCAAAGACTTGTCAGTTCTTAAAAAGGTAAGTACCGCAATCAAATTATGTGAATTGTCACCTAATAACTCCGAAGGACCTGGCAAAAGGTTTTCAGACTTTTCCAAGTAAATAAAGCAGGGTCTTAGGACTTATTTTAATACAGGCACAAATACACCTAAAATTTCCATTAAGGTGTTCAGGTCAAAGTTCTGAAAAAACCCTACTTTTCATCTAAAGAATGTGATAACCTCAGGGGATTGTTATCTGTAGAATCCTTGTAAGCAGTTGCCCATGTTGGACTCTGGTGGATAAGAGAAGAGAGTAGTGAAATCAGCTGATGTGTAGGTAATGCTTGCCTAAAGCTTTCCACATAACCACTCTTACCTGTCATTCAACGTACACCTAGACCAGTCAGCTTAACCTACTTCAATAAGGAATACTGCAGTTTGGAATAAGAGCATGCAGAAGAGGAAAAGTACAGCTTTTCCAGGTCCTCCTGATAAAGAAATAGCCCTTAACCATTTTCTACCTCTGGGATTCATGTCCTAGAAGCATTAGGGTTTAAGTATTGCCTATAAGTACACAGTTGAACACAGTGCTCATTGAGAAACAGATTCTTCTGAACACGATGCACAGAAGACATTGCTTCAAAAGAAAGTTCTAATCATCACCACAACCCAGAAGTTACAGTGAGTAGGGCAAACTGTAGTATTCACCTAAGGCCTCTAAGTTACAATTGATGTTACTGAGAAGTATGTCTTCATTTCCAAAATATCTTCTAAATCATTATATAGCAAGTTATTTACTAGATCTTGTTAAAAAAAAAAACAAACCCAAAGAAAGGATATCTATCATCACATTTCATTTGAATAGTATTTAACATGCTTATAATATAACAAAAGTACGTGACTTTGTACAGCAGAAACATGATGCTTATCAATTTGAGAAGAGAGTTTATGAATTCATAAGTCCTTGAGTGGTGTTCGTTGAAATAAAATCGGATTTTGTGCTCATGTAATGAAGCCCAGTTCACTACAAAAATAGCAGCACTTCAGCAGATACAGGGGGCACTGTCTGAGAAGAGGGTTGGAAACAGAACTGCCTGCCTTGTAAGTCTCCTAACTTTTCAGATACTTAATAAACCTAATGTTTAAAGAGTATGCAGAGCAAGTATAGTCTTCCCTTGATATTCAGTGCAGTTGTTAGTTGTTTTTCACTTTGACCTTTGGGGAGAGGATATAAGAAGAGGGAAGCAACATTGTGTCTGATAATGTTGAAGAAGTGTACTTAACATTCATGCAGATATATAGATACAATCCAGTATACCTCATTCTGAATCACATGCATGTAAGTCCAACAGTTAACCTTGTTGGAGGTAGTTCCCATTTTCTAGTGCAAGTCCTATATGCAGAGAAAAAACCTGACCATACAACTTACATAGTTTCTGCATAGATACCTTTGTGATGATAAAGGTCAGGATGTACACTGAGCATCAACTCAATAACAAATCCCTGCACTAGCAGCACAGTAGTTTTTGATAGATACAAAATGATTTGAAAAGATTTAGCTAGGTATTTGTAGCTTTGTCTTTCCCTGTGAATAATCTGTAGCATCTATGCCCATCGTTTTCTTTATCGACTACAATATTGTGGAATATTGCAAGACATTGAAGGCAGATAATAGTGTGCTGCTCAGTCAGCAGTCCCAAGGAGAGTAAAACAGATGATGGACCTCCTGTTGCAGTCCTTGATAACATTTCCATTTTCCTATGTTGTTTCTTTAATGATCAGCACTGATACGTTTTCCTGAAATGCTTTAGAAAAAAAGAAGTGTGTATTTCCAATCTTAACTATTAGTTTATATCGCTACTAACTTGTTTAGAGTTTTAAGAGGTTCAAAGTCTTGCAATTAAAACATGAAATCTGGATACACAAACAAAATCTTGAACTGCATTTTTCAAATGTTTCACAGGATCCTTTCTTCCCTCTCTCCTCTTACTCTGAGAGGCATGCTTGGCATAGGCTCCTCTTGACACACAGCAGAGGCTTGAACTGAGATTATATCACAGGGGAATTTTAAAATCTCAGGAGGAATTTGAACCCGAGGTGTTACCTTTTCAAACACATACTGCTGCCAGGCAGAGACAGTCATTCAATGGAGGAGGTGGAATTCCAGTAAGAGAGGCTAGAACTGGATGGATTTCAGCTTCCAAACTCTTTTGATACAGTCTTTGACCTCTTACTGCACAATTCTGTTTATGTCTAGAATTGTTAGCATGTGTTGAGTCCGAAACTATGTCCCCATAATCTGAAAGACCGTCTCCAATCCTTCTGTTCTTCTGGCGTAGATATTTCTGAATACTTTACAGATTCTTGTCCAAACCCCAAACTCATTCAAAATTCAGTGAGTGTTTATTCTTTGTTACTTTGTTTGAAAAGACTGATTGAATTAATTGGGAATTCATGTGTAGTGGTGTGCAAAATACACTACTAACAGTTTTGATTCTGTAACAAGGTTATTGGATTAGGCATGCACTGAGAATTTCCTCCTTTATTGCTTGTGCTAATTCTTAAACCTTCATATGATAAAGATTATGATACTTTCATTTTCTAGGAAAGAAAGGAGGTATCACCAGGAACTGTAACACAGACACTTTCTGAATATAAATATGGGCTGCTTTGCCCATAAATTGACTAATGCATTGTTCAGTGATTTATCTGAACCAGGAATCTGACAAAAAAACCCCACCACTAGACTTAAAAAAGCCTTTATGTGCTACTTGAAAGAAAGGATGGAGTCAGACACTTTATTGATCTTAGACTTGATGGCATAGAAGGAATTAGAAGTTGAAAGAAACTAACAGAAGTACACAGGGAAACATTTTCTTGCTACCAGGAAAGAAACAGGCAAATTTTGTTCTGCCTCTTTGTTTGTTTTGCCAGTGATCAGCAGCGTAGACTCTCATTTGAGAAAGGCAGAGCAGGGGACCAGCTTTTACTAGTCTCTTTTGCCATTTCTCCTTTCTTTACCACCTGTAACTTACATTAATAACTTGCCCTAGTACAGGGCAAGTTATTAGAAGAAAGTCTGTTATTTAAAAAAGACTGTTGCAGATAAAAATGCTGTTGAGTTAAACTGACACTCTAGTTAGTGTCTATAATAGCTCTACATTTTGCCTGGATTGGTTGGCAAACATGACTTGTGTTCCACATGTTTCTATAGCTGTTGCTCAGCAACTAATTCCCCTATTAATTGTATTTTTAATTGCCTTCACCCAGCTGGGTTCTCCAGCTTCTTGCAGGTCTGTTCCACCAACTCTCCCACTAGTATAGAAGTTGTTAGTATAGAAGTTGACAGTAATAGATACTGTTAAGTACAATGGAGATAGAATTAACATTATATTATTTTTGTATCCTTAAAGTCATTAATCCTTCAGAACAGTAATTCCAGGTGAAATTTTAGACAATAATTTTCTTTCAGACATGGAGGTAATCAATGTGAGAAAAAATATGCCCAATATATATTGATTATATCTGTTCTTAACCTGTTTTTCCCCTGTATAGCTGGCTTGTGTCAGATAAGTGAACTGACCTAGAGCAGCAAGGCTGGAATATGCAGACAACTAAACACAAAGCTTTTGGCCAGGAATGTTATGCAAGTCTAACTGTATTAGCAAAAATTTTCAGCATAAATCCATCTTCACAGTCAAAATATTTTATCTGTCCAGAGACTTTTTCTCTTCAGGACATTTTTTAATTGCAAAAAATACATTTGAGTTGCATACAGTCTTTGACTCATTTCCAGCTTTATAAATATTTTTATAATTGCTCTTGGAATAAAAAGTGTAATAGCTTTTAGGTTTTGTCTTCTTTCAAGTGTCTTTGATTTGAAGATGAGTGACCCAATCCTTTACTAATTTCCCTTCAACAGTGCTTTCAGAAGAAAGAGAGAAAATGAAAGTCAACTGCTTCTGTCCTACTTGAGGTTCACAGATTTTCCTCCTACACTGCTAGCTGAATGCTGAACTTTGTACTACTGAGGAAGGTCAAAAGTTACCTTCCATTCCTAAAGAACCATAAATCCTCTCTAGAGTTGAGAGAGGTTGTCAAAAGATTTTTCAATTACAACTTAGATTTATAATTTGAAGGCATGTGGTTCATAACAAGTTTGAACCTGGGGAACTTGGTATTGAGTTTTTAATCACTTAATCCTAGTGAATTTGCATTTATTTGTAATCTGTATGTGGCTGTGCAACTCTATTAAAAGGACACATATTCTGATCTCGCTTATACTGGCTACGTGACAACTTAAGCTTTATGAAATTGATTTGATGATGGTAAGGAGAAGAAAATCAGGTTCAAGGTATATTAGATTTATATGTGTATGAGACCTGCATCTGTCAGCAATACTATTTGCCTCATTAGCAGGCTTAAAACATCCACACACAGATTTTGTTTTCTTCTTAAGACCAGCAGCTCTCTGCAAAGGAGTCCTTATCTAATGATATCCACTGACAGCCAGCTCAGTGGATAGCACAGCAATTTCGGTTTAAAATTGCAAACAGAACTTTCCTACCCAAGTCCACAGTTACATTCTTAGAGCATGATATTTTCCAGGTATGAAATAACTACACTCCCAACTATTAACCATTCTGGGGTGACAGGATATGACCATTGAGCACAGGCTGTGTGTTGCAGACTTTCTAAGCCTCATGTTGTCTAGTGTGTCTCTGTGATACGATAAAAATGTGTACATCCACCTGTGCATTTTCACTTTTGTCACCACCAGTAAGGATGCACTGCTACTAGTAAAAAGGAAGGAATATTTAGGTCTAATTCACTATGGGTTTAACTATATGTCTGCATTTACTTTGTGGCAGGACCTGGTTCAAGAACAAGCTCTTTTCCATTTCCCAAGTTAGGTACCTATATTAACATAAATAGCAATGAGATATTGCTAAATGCCATTTTCAGTTTAAGAGATGAGCTTTGTGCAAAACATCCATTTCAAATGTTCTGATATTGATACTCTGAAATTCTACAGCATGTATTTTAGTCTGAAGAACCAATGATTGTACCTTATTGTTCTCAGACTAGCCAACACCAGTAATAAGCACCAGAGCTGTGTGCTAGGTTTTTGTATTCAGACTCTGATGTTTTTGCTTTCCATTTGAGACCAACTGAACTTTTGCTTGATGTGCTTTTTTGAGCAGAAGTGTGGTTGGGTATGTTTTCTTATGTGCAGGTGAAAAGTCTATGGAAGAGACAGATACAGGATTTCTGAAGAAGGAAAGGACGTGACGTTGGAAAGGGAAGTTTGGGAACTAGCTTTTCAGCACATTAGGACAGTCTTTGTCATGTGCTAACACAATGCTGGATACTAATTTAAACTGATCTATGTTAAATGCCTATTACCATTCCCTCTTGTAATCAACATGCTCTCAGAATCACTAGTGCATATGCAAACTCTCTATTACTTGGATTTGAATACAAAATTTACAGTTTTGATTCTGTAGTATCGTACACCCACTTTTTAAAGTGTAAATGGCTATACAAGATGTGAGGCATAAAATAAATGGGCCTGGTTTTATTAGTGCCTATGTAAATTAGTGAAAATGTAAATCTAGATAATTCAGTTTGGACTTTTTTTTTTTTTTTTGCTCTAGTGTGAGGAGGAACATGAACAGTCCATCAGGATATTGGAATTTTATTATATATATTGTGTTTGTGGCAGTTGGTTATTTACTGTGTGATTCCTTGATTTTACTTCTGTTTACAACCACTAGTCACATAGTTGTTCACTTCTCTTATTAAAAGTCAGTTTTTAAAAGACAAAAAAGGACAACTGTCCATGAATTACATCATGGTTTATATGGGTATTTCCAGACACAAAAATATACTGATATAAATTGAAAGCATAAATTCACAGGAATTTATCAGTGACATAATCCACATGTGGAATCAATATTATTTAGCTGAAGACTGTCAAGAGTAAAGTAGTCATTCTCATTTTTGCAGCACTGTGTATAACTAAGAGTTCCTCCTCCATTTCTTGACTTCTGATTTAATGAAAACAAAGAAAAGCTTTTAGATATACAGTTCATCTCAGTGTATTTGTCTCACTGCTTTTGGTCTTTCACTCTTCTCCAGACTTATGCCCTATTAACAGTGTCATTAGCACAGTGCCTTCAAAACCTGGAAGCTGAGCTCATGACTGAATAGTTCTGTACCTACAACACAAGGGGAACAGGGGAAACAGCCGTATTTCAGAAGTTCTTTTTCTAAGAATTCTTGGTTTAGAGATGAATTTTGGTTTTAAATCAATCAACCAAGGCTATTAATTTTTAAGGGCTTGAAAAAATTTATGTGATACAACTTGGCAAAATTTAACCAATTAATTCTGCCTTTATTATAGTATATCGTTTTGAAGAACAAGCAGACTTAATATTGAAGAGAACACAGTTTATACTATCACCGGGAGTTTCCATTAAGAAATTGGCCCACACCCACCGTAAAAATAAATCCTGAAACTGAAAAACATGCAAGTAATTTAAGAATATAAACAGCTCAAATCCATAACTCTTGTATGTTTTTAACTAATTTTAATAACATGATATGACTACAGCAAGGATACTTTTTTCCATTATAGCAAGCCTTTGTAGGAAATGAGACTCCTGTTACAATGAACTTAATGTTTTCTCTTGCTGTTGAGCATATTGCCTCTTAAATTTTTCTAGGACACTCTTTAAAGAATGGTATTCAAACTGAATAACTGATTAACAGGGGCATTACATTTTCAAATGAAATGGTGGATCTGACCCAGCTGTTGCCGACTTTTTTCAGTTTTCAGGACTGTGATTTCCTGAAGCCTCTAGCTACAATCTTATGTTTATTTAAAATACAAACTGGAAGTGAGTATGCCTCATGCAGCCAAGACAACCAGACAAGGCAGAAAAGTGGTCAGGGCTCAGGTCATCAAGCTCAGTCAGCTGTCCACCGTCAACAGGAAGGCAGGCACAGGGGCTTCTCCAGCCAAAGATGAGGTCTGTTGTTTTTGCAACCTGGTGAAAAGGATTGTCTTAGCCTTAAATTCCCAGACTCCTCCAGTTAGCAGCTTGCTTACCTGAACTTTGCTTAGGGATTACACCAAATTTTTCCACTTCATTACTTTAACTCACATGAGGTTTTATACTCATATTGAAAATGTAATAAAGTTTGTACCATTCTCTTTATTCTTTGTAATTTCTCATTCTCTGTTTTCTACTTTTAAGTCTGCTTTTGCTTCAGATAGCTTTTATTTTCCTCCAGATACACTTCTTGACTTCTTTCTTTAAAAGACCACTTGGAGTAAGTTGTCAAAATTTCTGCTAATTGTTTGTTTATAAGAGCCTATGTGTGTCTACAAAGCTCTATCAATGATTGTCAGCTGCTGATGGGAAAACACCTGACACGTATTACTCTGAGGCTCTAATTGTCAAATTACTTTATGTAACAGAAATCAAGACCACTTGGAACAGTAATAAATCTCATTTACTTTGCCAATTAATACCTTAATAATGAGAACAGCAGTAGTTTGTAAAGCAGGGAGAGTGGGGACAGGAAGGGGGAAAGATTTCTTCCTTTCCAAAAGCCATCTGTATCAGTCAGAAGTCTACGTTCTTTTCTTCTCCTGCACATCTTCCCTCTGGATGTGACCAGACAGAAGGTTTGTAGCAATTTGCTGTGCATGTGCTTAGAATTTGTTTATATATAACCTGACTTTTTACCACATTTCATAAAAGGGGTTTTTAAGCAGAAAATTCATGCAATGGTTAGTGAATACCTTAAGATTTTGGAGCCTTTTATACTTAAATATTGCTGCCAGTCCTTATAAAAATGTCTGCTCTCCTTCAGAGCTGGGCTTGAGTTCAGGAGTAAGTGGTGAAATTTGTGATACAGAATCTCTTCCATGTTAAACAGGTGTCTGTAATTCATATTACAAAATGTGTGTATTACATTGTCATCCCTTTAACGCTGCTTAGGTGAAGACTGCAATTCAGAATGTAACTTGGCCTAGTTAAGCACGTATGGCACCTACATCGCTTTCCCACACCTTCTGGAATGGAATTAGTAACTTATACAGTGAGTTTAAGTGGATTTGAAACCATAAATAACACTTTCAGTTTCCTTTCAGCTTCTGCTGACAGGATAAACCACAGTTACCTCTTCCAAGCGTTTTGTATTTGTTGGAGGGAAATGAGACTTCCTTCTGTAAGAGATCAGATATCTGAAATTTTCAGAATGGGGAAGGTACAGGGAAGAGGAAAGATACTAAGATGTGCAAAATAGGGAGATAGTGAAATCTTCAGAATGTTACCTCCCTACAAAGAGGCGGTTCCCCAAAATACCTTTAGCTGATGTAATGCTAAAATTCCAGATGTCTTTTGTATCAGCACAGTTCCCTATAACTGAGATTTTTTTTTAGTATCATCTAAATAGCAGCTTAGTCTGAAGTCTCTGCAAGTTGATGAAGTTCATGGGAAGCCTTTTTGATCTCACAAGCATTTTCAACCTCTTTATTAGGCAGAGGGGTGCTAATGCTACATTTTGGAATGTTTGCAATCATCAGTTACACAGTAAGACTCTTAATTCTTCTGTATTTGCAGATAGGTAGTAGTTTACAGGGAGATGGACCTTATGATAAATGATTAGGATTCCTAAGCTGTACTGCAAACAGCAATAGGACAAGGTGCTAAAAGAAGTACATTAAAGTTAATAAAAAGAAATAATAACAGATGAATATTCTAATAGCTATTTCAGTGTCTGAAGATTGTAACAGAGGATCCAAGATACTATGTCTGTAACTAGATCAAGATGATACACATCAGTGAGGTAGTAATGGCTTAATAAATAACTGTATGGGTGAATTAGACAAGAGGAGAATTCAATCCAGTTCTGGAGCTTACCAGCACTTCTCAGTGACCTGTAAGAACTGTAAGAAACCATCAGCTGAAAGGTCACTAAAACGTCCTCAAATTAAACTTTTCCTTTTTTCTGCTCACAATTTTATTTTTCTACCTTTCACCTTAGCTTAGAAGCCTAGGATTGGTCTTCTTTCATGTTACGGACAAGTAGTTGGAAGCTGGGTTTAGTTCCTGTGTTAGCTGAATAAAGCAGCATAAAAAGAGCTGTTGGGGCTTTAGGTAATGCTATTCTCTTATACCTATTCAAAGTGTTAATTTCAGGATGCAATTCACAGGGCTGTCTCCAGTTTTAATATATTAAAAACACATCAATCTGTTCAGTGCCAGAACAAAATATAGGGCTGATATCTATAGAAAATCAACTGGGGATTATTTGAAATAATAGACAGTTACTTACACTTATTTTTATAGATTTGGATTAAAAGTACAACTATTAATAACTATAAGCCTACGATATGTGTGGTAGCCAAGATGTGAATTGGAAGGAAACAAGTTTGTGCAGTTGGATGCTTACCTCAGTGGTCTAAGTACTTTGTATGATTGGTCAGCATGGAAAGCAACACCAGAAAAAATTATTGATGCAAATTGAGGTTCTACTACAGATAAACTTGTCTGATTATGCTGTAGAATTATATACCTTGATTTCTCATATAAATTAACTCCCTAAGGGAGCTTAGTATTTAGGTGAACCATGACAATGGTTAGGTGAACCTAACCATATTGTTGCTAGGTAATATGTGCTGTCAGCTGACCGTTCTTGCTGCTGGGGCATACTGCAGTACTGCATATCAGTGGTAAATTTTCTTAGCTCCAAATCTACACTGCCCTCCTTTTTTTTTCTTTTTCTTTTTTTTTTTTTTTAAACTTTCTTTATACAGAACACCCATCCTATATTCTTGCTTTAGGTGCCCATTAGCACTCTCCCCACCCTCAGTTTACATTTAAAAAGTTAGGGCTCAGTTGTTTTAGTACAAGTTTTATTGCTTCACTGAGTAAAACGTAACAAACTTTAAGTGATAACTTCAAACACTTCACTGCAATAGGAAATAACTTCAACCCATGCTGCATTTATAGGACTTTTGATGACTTATGATAAATCTAATTGTTATCTAGGCTAACTTGAATCCTGAGTGATGTTTGAAGTTCTAGTCTTGGCATGTTGATAAAATAGAAAACCAAAATTATGTATTTGTAGCCAGTAAATCACAATTGACCTAAATGGGATCAAAGTGCGCTGAAGCCCAAGGAATTGCTGATCACCTGAAATAAAATACTAAAACAGTATAACAAAAGAATAATCTTGTGCCTCACTGTTGTAAAAAGACAAATAGACCAATAGGAAATGTTCCACCTTAGTTAGACGAATTTTTTTTACTTAAAATAATGCTGATTGGGACTCATAACCTCAGTGAGACATTTAGGGATGTGTACTGTTACAATAAATCAACACATTCCACTCAAAAGATTAAAAGCTCTTGACACTAATAATGAAAATTATCAAGATACTATTTATTGCTTAATGACACTTGTTTGCGTGTGCTGCATCTGCTCATAGATACTACCTTGCCCTGCAGTAAAAATTGCAACAGACCATTTTAGAGATAAGTATGGGTGGGTGCACACAGAGTTTCTCTCTAGTCTTGTTTCATGACTCACACGAGGACATGTCACAGATCATAGTGTGGAGGCTTAAGAACACCTATTTTCTTCCAGTGAGCTAATGGTAATGCGTGATAGACCAATCCATGCATCTTGGTGGGACAGGGTGAGAAATAAGGGCTAGTTCCACAGCAGCAAAAAGGCCGTGCAACCATAATCGATGGTGTACTGACAATTCCGTGATAAAATGCAGCTGAGTCACACCCTCAACACAGACCTCGATGTAAATTGTACAGTCTAGCTGAAAATGTCTGGCTGCCGTTTACTGAAGTTAGATTCTCTCTGTTTTATTCCCCGGTGGTTGGTTTGTCATGCACTTCTCTCTCCATCTCGGAATTAAGTGCTTTTTTTTGCTTGTTTTGGCAGTGATCTCCATAGTTAGTGGTATGATTTACTCTGTGGTGTTATTTTTTCTCTTGAACATTGCAATTGCTATAGCTGGTCATGTGTGTGCCCTTCCTCAGAAATATTTTTTCCACAGAGGGAAGGTAAGGGCATATTGTGACTTTAAAAGCTGATCTGTTTGGTTTTCTTATACATCTTCTACTGTGCTCGTAATACAGGTTAACCACAATAGGTACTATTTAGCTAGTTTCATAGTGGTTTTCAAATATTAGCAGTCATATCTGATTATATACCAAAGAACAGGGATTTCATGGTCTTCAGCCTTTTATAGTCATTAGAGATTGAGTAAGAATTTTTCTTTAATATAACTTTCAGATTAGTCATGCAGCAAATAAAAAATGGAGTATCCAAGTATCACACCTCTCCTTAAGGTGCTTGAGAGAGCCTGTTGCTGTAGTAGATAAGGAGAAAACCAATGAGTCAGATGACTGCTGAATCATTGGAATTACAAGAAAGGATGGTTAAAAGGGGTAATCAGAATTTGTCCTGAAATAGACTTCTGCAGCAACAATCCAAAATTTAACTGGGCTAATTGTAACAAAAATGGATTTAATGTAATCCTGCTCTTGATTTAATTCCTAATTTAAACTGTTGCCTTTGTCTGTAGTACGTAGTAGTGGAACCTTTTATGTTCCAGTATCTTCCTGTCAGAAGATTATTCAATGTAGCCTAACTATGATCACAGATGCCAAAGTTTACTGATGGCAATACTTCAAAGATACATATTAGAAGAATTCTAGCGAAAAAGGTTTTGTTATTATACCACTTTTCCCTTGATTTTGAATTTAATTTTAATCCTATGTATACTTCCCCTAAAATCTTTGACAAAAAGGCAGCAATAAGTATACTTGCTATGACTGTAAGCTAGTGATGAATATGCTGTTATACTAGGTTGTATATCCAGAAAGTCAGAATACAGAGCTGTGGGGATTTTGACACTACTGCAAATGTCAGATCATGTAATCTTTCATAAGGAACTTCCTTTTTTTTTTGTTTTTCTTTTTTTTTTTTTCCTTTTTTTTTCCTCTCCCCTCCCACTGTAGAACTATTCTAAAGTGTGATTACTCTAATAGCCACTCAGTTCCTTTGAGAAACAACCTAAAAGTACTGATAGTCACCACGGACTCGTTTGTTATGCTCAAATTTGGTTTAATCTGAATAGATTTCTTTTTTCCCCCTCATTTTTGCATTTTCTCTGTACATTTACGTACAGAGACCATAGCCTGGGAGTCTTCCTGTGTTACTTTAAACAACCTAATCTCTCAGATGTCTTTTTGTCAGATGGTATGTCTGCTCCCCTGATCCTTTTTGCAGTTTTCAGTGCTCCTTACATTAACATAGGTAACCGGTATTTTTCCAATAACCCAGGTGAAGGCTTGCACAAAGCCACTAATACTTCTGTGCTGGAAATAACTCTTCTGATACAACATAAAGTCACATATATCTCATCAGACTGGCAACAGCCTGATAGCCATAGTGTCTGCTCACCATTCTGTGATTAGTTAATATCCCAGGGCTTTGTCATCCTACAGTTTGTTTCAAATAAGGCCCTGTTTGACAGAGAATTTTGGGGGTTTGATGGCGCAGGGTTAATTAAACCTCTGGGTTGGTTTGTTGGGGTTTTCTTTTTGTTAGGTTGTTGGGTTTTTTTACCCTTCTGCCTACTCTAAAACTTTACAAAAACATTGAAGTAAGACTTAAAGACCAGTACTTGCCAATTTACCATTTTATGTAGACACAGTGAGACTATTGAACCAGTAGATTTTTCTAACACTTTTAAAAAAATGAGGGAGATTAGCTTACTTTGGGTATTTTTGCTTGTTTGTTTGGGTTTTTTAAAAACCTGATTACCATACATTACCTAAACTCAGATCAACAGTTCTGGAGTCAGAAGACAGTGCTTCTGATAAAATAACTATAACACAAAGAAAATAAAACTTAGTGACCACTTCCAACCTCATTTGGGCATCTTTAATAGCTGTTGAAATATAGTGGCTACTTTGAATGAAAAATGAAGAAGGAATATGTGATGAAAATTAAGCGGAATGGGTAGACTATGATTAACAATGCTGAATTTACCTCAGTTATGAGGATAAGAGGGTATTCACATGGCTTATCTTTATATTTTTAACTTTAAATACTGAGTTTAGGAGTTTTAGTTTCACCTCACTCCCTTTTCCGTCAGTGGAGGTGGAACAGATCTTGCCTCTGAATGGCTCTCCAGAATAGCTCCACTTAAAATTAATGGTTATATGGGGAGATGAGAGTAGCCTTATAATTCAGGCCAAAGTTGAATGCTAGTTAATCTAAATACACTCACATTTGTTCAATCCAATTGTTTGTACCACAGTATTGACTTTATTTGTAATGTAAGCAGGGCAGACTAGGGAGTTCTATTCTTTGTGTGTGGTTCCACAAACTTGGCTAGATCTGTGAGGCATGTAGAAAAAGAAAAAAAAGCGTGATAAGAATTCAGATGTTTGGTCTGCAGCTTTTAATGTCAAAATTCAAATACATGTCATTTATGAAACAGTTGAATCATATCTACAGCCAAGAAGGAACTTAGGTAAAAGATAAAAAGATCCTATCACTACATGACCAATCTTCATAAATTCCTGAAACTTTCTCAGAGTTAGAGGTGTTTTAGAGACGTTTCTATCCTTATGTTTTCCTAGAATGGCCATAGGAGTTACCTGATGAGCAGAAAAAAAATAACTTGAAAACATTTGAAACTAAATTAGATTGGTTCTTCAAACTTAGAAGTTGCAGTTTGCATTGTGCCATCAGTATGAAGATTACATCATTCCAGAAATGAGGGAGAGAAAACAACAGCAAGAGGTTTCAGGAAGCTTGCAGGACGCAGGTGAGAAAGAGGGTTTGTTTGTGATGACATGACACTGAACTTGGTCCTTTAGCAGAGAAATTTGTTTAACTCTTGAGTCTTCAACATAGACAGTGAGGAATACATGCTAGAAGACTCTTTATTAATGCTGTCAACAGGCTTTAGCTACTACTATGAAAAGCACTGTGGAAATGCAAAATAATTTCAGTAAGTGGTGTAGGTAGGGTATTGCTGCAAGATGTGATCTGCTACAAGGGCACATTGTGTAGCATACCTGAAGACTGTACTGTAACTGGTATGCCTCATTGCCTAACGATGAGAAGATGCAGAGAAGACCTAAAATTTCACTGACTCCTTGGTCATGGAATATAGTAAGAAAGGGAGGATAGTGGTAAAAGTGAAGTAGAAATGGGGCTTTGGATGTCACTACGTGTGCCAAGTGGTGTTTCCAATACTAAATGGGGTTAAGTGTGGCAGGTCACATGCACCACCAGTGTGGCAGGTCACATGCAGCCACTGTCTAATGAGCACAGTGGGCACCGGGTGGAGGAGACAAAACTGGGGGACTTAGCAACAGTACAAAACACTACTCGGCTGCTGATCCTGCAGCTTGCGTTGGACAATGTTATTTTAATGACCAAATGCCACAAAGAGAGCTGTTCAAATATTTAAATTACAAATGTCAAGATTAATTTTTTTTTGAACTTTCTACTAAAGGGGGAAGGTTTGCTCAAAGCAGTTAGTATGTACGTAATGCTCATCAATTTTTCTCTATTTAAAAAAATCTGGTCTTAGAAGTTCTTATCTAAATTGTTTTTAAGAATACATAAATGAATACATATAGCAACTTCATGCTTTTCCAAATAAAAATAGTAATATTGCTGAAGCAATACACTAGTCCTCAGATTCATTTATTTGGAATTAGAAAATCAATTCTTACATCTAGTATAAATGGTGCAAATGTGTACATAAATATTAAGGCAATAACGATATTGCCTGTGAGCACTGAGAACGCTTCTTCTGTGGTTAGATTTCTAAGACCAAATGGAATAGAATAATTTACTTTCCTGGTGATCATCTCAGAAATTAGTGTCACAGGGGTGGCCAGACCAGTGGAGTTACATATCTGAACAGAACTGTTAGTCTGATGCCTAGCTTTCTAAATGGGGAAATTTGCACAATTGCTTCAGAAATGTGCAATCAAGTTTTTGTTCAAATATCATTAATATGTTATCAATATTCTGTCATAATAAATCAATACATGCACAAATATTTTGAAATTGGGGAAAATCTCAGTTTCAGAACAGTAGCTTTAAAAAACAGTCTAAAGACATAGGTGGTTATTTTCCCATATAATTATCATTTTGATCCTCATAATGAACTAAATCAATATTAATTCCATTATCTTCAGCAGTTATACAACTTCACATGAGTTGCAAATTTAATCCAATGTTAAATTTGAAATGACTCTAAATTTTAAAATTCCTCTATGGTTGTGTAGTCCTTTGAAGTTCTTGTTATTAAATCATTCACTTTTCAGTGATCCTTTAGCCCTTTCTAGGCTCAGCTGTTTCAAACATGTAATTAATGATGCTAATATAGAAGGTAAGAATATAAAGAAAAATATTTTAAAAGCACTAATCTTTTTTGGTCAAATAAGTATGTCTATTTACCAGTAAGTGAACAGGTGGATAGTAAATGGAGCAGTAGAAAACTTAATGTGTTAAGAACTTTTAGCCTTCCACTACATAGAAGATCTGTTCAATAAATATTTCAGAGTCAGGCATATATGATGTACAGATGCTGTGCACCCAGTATTTTATTTAGTGGATAGTTTAGATTGAAGCCCAGACTGACATGATACACAAATGCCACGCAAAAAGCTTCTATTGGATTTTCTTTAGTGGATAGTTTGGGCAGAAACCCAAACTGGGTTTGTAAAAAGACAATGCCAGCTTATCCTGGTTTTGTTTTTCCCCATTTTTCTGTGATTCATGTTGAGGCTACCATTAATATGTGAATAAAGCTTGGAAAGGCTCTTTTGGGCTTTAAGAGTTTCTGTGGCTCAGGCAATCACAGCTTTTACAAACTAGAATGCAATGCTGTAAGCACAATGACACTAAAAACAGTTGTCACTTCTATTTTCTGTCCCTGGGTCTTTCACAGGTCTAAGCAGCTGTGGCATGAGGCCGTTGAAAGCACACAGGAGAGCCTCATGAGGGATTTTGAGAAAGCTCAAGTGGGATCCCAGAAGCCTGTGCTGTATCTTCTGTTCTCCTGCTAATGTTGCATAACCCCTCTCTGAATAGGTTGCACTGGACATTCCCTAGACCTGCTTGAGCAAGTGTTAAAGAGCCATTCTGAATATAATCACAAGAGATCCTTGCTTCCCCTCATATCTCACATGTTGTTACTGGTGGCAGGAGCCAGAGGATGAAACATGCAGCAGAGCTGGGCCAGACAGGTGGAATGGAGACGAGGTGGAGTGATAAAAGAAGAGGCTGTCCTGGTAAGGGCCTGGGTTGGGGCAGAGCCCTCTATTGTGGTCTGGGGAGCTGGAGGATGTTGGGAGGCAGCAACGTAGAGGTAGGAATCCTGGAGCTTCTATTCAGGCACAAGACCACAACCATCTCCACCCCAGTTACATAGTTTGTAGAGTGTGGGACAGTAACTCTAGCTCCAGCCTTGTGAACCTTTATTAATCTGTATTACTCCCCTAGCAACTCCTAGTGCGCCCCAAAGATCCTATTTACTTCACCAAGACTGTTCAAACTTGACTAGTACCTCACTGATTAATTCTTGGAATCTTCTTCGCTGCCACAGCAAAACTGAATGTTACCCTTGATGTTTGAGGCCATAAAAGTAATTTTCGCCTAGGCTTCTTCTGAAGTTTTGAATTTTCCTAATATGCTCAGATTTTTTTTTTAATTTTTTTTTATCACATCACTGCTATGAGGACATCAAGAAGTGAGGTTATAGTTAGCTCGCATATCTCCAAGCGTTTGTTGGCTTTATGCCTTGCTGGAAAGAACCTAGAAGTTTGAACATCATTGTCAGCTGCAAAGGTATTCTTGTTGCACACTGTAAATAGATTCATAAGAGATGCTTTTATTCTGCAGATGTTAGAACCAGCTCAATGCTGATCCTACAGTGAAGGTACAGCTCCAGAATTACTTCAGCCTATGCAATTCGGTTCTTCCACAGCTCCATTTCCTCACGTGTTTTGGTATAGGCATTTGTGTGCTCCTTCAGGGAAACATTTTGTACGATGAGTTTAGCTGTCAAAATTAAGTTTTCTGCTAGATTAGCTCCCAGGGTTGACTAACCATAGCTCAGACCATGGTAGCACCCGTTTATATTTAAAGTGTTGTGGTACTGTACTAGGGGCACGGTTAATGCTAGTGATCACAAGAGAAATAATTGTAATCCATCCTTCCAGCTGAAGAGCAAAAGGAAAAAGAACAACACAATATGTTTTGTAATACTTTCAGTCTCTTTCCTGGCTAGACACATTAAATTATTTGACTCATAGAATCAGAATAATGATGATTTTTCCAATTGTTTCACTTTCTCATATTACTCAACTATCCCATTTGTTTTTAATCACTATCCAGTGTCACTTTTAGAAACAATATGCAGAGGATTTAACTATTTCTATGTATTTAGAAACAATAATGGAAGTTTTAATTTTTTCTTTTTAGTATAATTGAAAGAATTACTGTAACAGAATAATTTTAGACTAGAAAAAACATGCCTTCCTTCGTTCAATAATAAATTAATTCAACCTATTTACTTCTTGGTGCAAACAACAGGAAACAACTGCTAGCCTAAAAGAAACTGCCTGCAGAAGAGGTGGTTCTCTTAATTCTACAAAGGCACTCGTAATGCCTGCTAGTGCTTGCAAATTGAAGCTAGACAACCTTAAGATCAGTAATAAGATGCAAATTTTCAACAGTCACTGAAAGCAGAAGATTAGTTGTAAATATTATGTTTTATATTGCTTGACATTATTCACAAAGACAAAATGTCTTTATGAGACAGACACTATTGCTCAGATAATTCTTTAAACTGCAAGTTTAAAACCTTTAAGACGGGTCTAGGCTGTTTGCAGAACAATAATGAGTAAAATGGATGGAATTCTGCCTTACTCCTTAGCCTAGCTTTAGTGGCACCTCTTAGGTTAATTTCAGATGAAAGAAAAATTTTTGTCCATGCTTCTTTGCATCCTGTCTACGCATCCAATGAAACCCATGGGCGAAGGTGCTATATACAAATAATGAGGCTTCACAAATCAGACAAAATGTTGTACAAGGGCAGACAGTAAAAACAACTTGTGCCACTGAAAGCTGCATGATAAATACTGAAATCCTGGAAATGTAATTTAGTAGTAGTCTACTTTACTCAGCAGGACTAAGCACAAGAGGTTTAGTCCTGAGCTGATGAGGCTCAACAAGTTAGAGAATTAGAGTTGTAAGGCCCTGCAGCATCCCAGCTGTCTACTGTGGAAAACGTGGTGCTGGTCTAGGCTTTATTAATAACTCTCTTTCCTCATAGTTCACTGTTACTCTTCTCTAAATGGCAGTAATTTGTTCAGTCTTTGGTAGCCTGCATCCCACCAACCAAAAAGGACAAGTTATTAGGAATCTCTTCTTTCCCCCAAGGGTTCATGGCTTGCTACCTTCCCTCTGCTCACTTCTCCCCTACGCTTTGGAAAATGTCCCAGACAGTCTGTACTCTGTGCCTACTCATAGGTGGGTACAGTTTGTTCCTTTTGCATAACTGCTTTTCTTGAACACTTCTTGACCTCTGATGGATTTAGTTTACCTATGCAGATGAACAGTTTATTTTTCAAGGGATTATACAGTTCAGCTGCATTTGAAGTTGTTTGCTATATCAGGTTCCTATACTGATATATGTATTGACATAGTAAATGCCATTCTTCTTGGCATGGTCAAGTATCATATCCTTGGCCAAACTAATTCTTTGTGTAACTCTGCTTTTGAAAATCGCTAGAGTGAATGTATCCTAACATGCCCTGTTCACAATGAACTCTTTCATCAGCTTAATTTTTGCCAAAATTACTTATTTTTGCTTTAATTGTTATATATGCTAGCATATCTCTGCTAAGATGAAGTGTGCTTTATTAGAGTAAGCAGAAACAGGTCTAAATATCTTCTTCTTGTAGCCACAGTACAATGAAAATGTGAAGAAGAAAAAATAGAACAATAAAATCAACCCCCCCAAAACCTCAACCTAGCAATATGTTATCAGCAAGTTTTGTCCGTATCTGTTGAGATTATTAAATAGCAGCACAAAGTAAGAATGAAGCACAGGTGTGTGAAAGGTCACAAAGCTACGTATCTGCAGCATGATATTATGATAGAAGGGTTAAGTGGTCAGAAAAATAAAATGGATGGTTTTTTCCGCTTTCAGAGAAGTAATTTTCCTATACAACTCATTATGCATTGGTCAAATCTGTATTACAATGTTACATAAAGAAAAATATATTTAACTCCTAAAGGATAGTCCTATGAAAAATATATAATTCTTTTTATGAAACAGAAACTTGGTGCATTTCCAGATTTTCTTTCATTTATTTATTTTCATAGGCATGACTTACTGATTTTGTGCTCTCTGTCAGATGTACATCTTACTTCCTCCACCCCTCCCCCAAATATCTAAAAGTTGAATACTACTGTCTTGTGCTTTACCAGAAACATGCCTTACTAATTCTAGTTCTTACATCTGTGCCAGTATAACCCCAATAATAGGATTAACAGAAATAGCTGATCATCTAATTTGGTTTGTAGCACTTATGATTATTAATCCATTGCTCAAGAAGAAGTAAATTAAACAAATATATTATGGAAACCACTAAGCAGGGGATCTCACAAGTCATCTGCATAGAGACCCTTAAAAAAATATTCACAGGTCAAAACTATATATGGAATATGAAAAATCCATACTCATTAATTTAATGGGAAATAGGTATTTGAATCCTTTGGGAAAATTGAAGAACTTTAATTTATATATTTATTTATGTATCCTCTCAAGACTTTTCTTTTGTTTTGCTGAATCTTGTATGGCATGCCGTACATTTGTTGAGACACCATTCTGTTTCTATACATGTTAAATCCATTTCCAAAATACACAGCTTACTGTGCAGTTAAACCACAAAGGATTTGAAATTCATTTTTTGGTAGCTAGCTAATATGCTAACCTAATGTAAGCCCAGCAACACAGTTTTTGCCAAGATGAAATTGCAAAACAGTCAAAAATATTTATTACCTAAATTATTTAAGTGCCTGAGAAATCTAATTTTACCTAAAATGCCACCTACTAAATTGCATTCTTAAGAAATGGCAGGTGACATCTGATAGTGTACAGGTGCCAGACAGAATGATGCTTCTGCAAAGTTTATAAGAATGGTTAGCTTCAAATTCCTCTAATGCCTCTCAGTATAATCCCGTGTGACTGTGTCCATGTTAATTACAAGCTGCTGTTCATTATGAGACCTTGTGAGACAGGTTTTGAGCTCTGCTCTGAATAGACTTACAAAAAGATATAACTTGCTATGACTGTATATCTCAAAATATGCAGGTGAACTGAAGCATTGCTTGGGAAAAGAGTAGAGTTAGGACTTTGGGTAATTCATAAAATCTGTCGGAGCAGGAGGAGGGAGCTTCTACCTAAATGGGATAGCTAAGACTGGTTTATGCAAATACAAAGCTATTAGGAACCTTGTCTCCTCAGAACCCACCTTTTGTATTCCTGTGATCAAATCAGCTCTGCAAGGACAAGTCTCAAGTGCTGACACAGCATTACAGGAGACTAAATCTGGGTGTTAGCACTTCAGTTGTGAGCAATTTTTTTTAAAATTTTTTTTTCATGGGGATTTAGAGGGTAGTAGAATTCATTTTAGAACTGGAGAGTGATCTGTCTATATCCACAGACAGGATTGGTTTTAGAGAACCAGAACACATCAGCACCTCTCAGATCATGAAAAACTGAAAAATATACTTACATAGGAGTATAACAAAAGTATCCTAAAGCAATCTGATTGGTATTTAGAATACATTAGCAGGTACAGGCTCTGTGAAAGTAGTTACTTTACCTTTTGTATTGCATCCATTGTTACTAATTCATACAGATAAGATCTATAAGCCACATGTCCGTGCTGCTTTGAATAGGGGTTGTTCCCCCAGTTTGAAGGCCATCTTTAAATCATGCAGTTTTACTCTTTGACTGGAATATGAAGTGGGAAGTGGAATTAAGTTTTATCCTCCTTAGGAACCTGTGACCGATTACTTGCTCTGTTTATCCTCTGAAATCTTTACTGTTTTAATTAATGGAAAAGGTGAAGAATCAATAATCTCTCATAATGAAGCAGACTAGGCCATGTCACTGGAGACTACTGTTAGGTCTTATTGTGTAGTAGATCTGTTTAACATCCTACATTACTTAATGCCTGCAAGGCTTTTCCTCATTGTACATCTCCTGGTTTTGGATTACTTAACTTTTTTTGGCATGGTTTGTAAGAAGTAAAAATCTCAGAATAACAAGCTGAAGGCAAAACAGGGCAATACCTTATAAGGCATTTCATACGAGTTCTGACATGTCACAGAAAACATCTGTGAGTACAGAGAGTGTTTTCTTCTGATCATCACAGTATGTGAGTCAAGTCTGTGAAACCTCGAGAGAGAAGTTACTGCTTGAAATACATGGAATTAAAATGGATTTGAGAGAAACCAACTTTTGAAAAATTATTTCTCTGTATACTGTTTAACTAGTATATTGTATATTTCATTTGTAGCAAAAAATATAAAAACGTAGAAAATTCAAATTTATGTTAAAACATTAGCAAAATGTATTGAAATATTTTGTTATGTTACCTTCTCAGGAAAATATTTTTTTCTTATTTAAAAAAGAAAGAAAAAAGAGATGTCAGAATTTTCCTAAAACTGAGGATTTAATTTAAACAAATTAAAACCCAATAATGTTTAGTTCTGTAATGAAAACTTTTTATTTAGGTAACCAAAACTGCAATGTGATTGACTTGGATTTTCTGCTTTTAATTGCAGAGAAAACATTGGTTAAACATTGTCATTTACAGGTGAACTTTCACCCTCCCATGTGCATGGGGGTGGAAAGGCAATTTCACACATCGGAATCAAATAGGTTCATTTTTTAAAAAGATACAAACAACCTAAGTCCTTAAGGTGCTTGGAACTGCGAGCTTGATACAGCCATTAGTGTTGGGTCAGCTACACAATTCAGACCACAATCTGTACTTCCTAAAAGTATGTGAAGAATTTGGGACTGGAATTTAGGTCTGGGTCCCTTTCAAATTTATCATTCTTAAGAAAAGAGAGGAAGGCATCATGCAATTCAGGGTGAAGAGTGTTTTGGAATTGAAATCCTCTGAAGTTAACATTACTCTTTTTCCAATTTTTTCAATTTTTCTTCAATGAGCTGTAGACCAGGCCAGTTCATAGTCTTTTGAGTTTCTTTATGGCTTTCTGGTAAAAGGACAATATAAAAGAAGATTGATATCATCGGTGACATGCTGAGAATAATAAACTATACACAGGGATATAAGATGCTCTTTTCTGCTGTTTCTAAGAACCATTCCCAGCAGAAACCAGGGTGCTTGCTGCAGAACTGAGTAATCATTGCTAACAGATTTTTGCAATATATATGTGGTAAGTCCCAGAAGAAGACAGACTACACAAAGGGCTGAAAATTTAACTAGTAATTATTACCAGCTTCTTCCTACCTTCTCCTCCCACACCAACCACTAAAAGCTAAAAGTCTTTGTGGGAGCTCAGGACAGCAATTCCAAGATATTCCCTCCCCCTCCTTCCCCTCCCCCCCTTTTTTTTCGTCTGTTGGTTTGGGGTTTTTTTTGTAAGAAACTACCTAATTCTTTGTAATTTTTATTTATATATATATATCTTTGTAAATTTTAACAAATGCAATCTCAACTGGCCACGTGTTGAATGTGTTGCTATTCCCTTGAGAGAGATTTTCCTATGAAAGGAGCTGACAAACGCTGTTGGTTAAAAAAAAAAACCCCAAACTAACGGAAAAGGAATTAGACTATTTATAGCTCTAGTGACTAAGCATAAAGACTGCAATACTCATACATGAGAGAAAATCTCATGGTGTGAGACCATCTGGTACTCTAGGAAGGAGACCAAGGAGAGCAAAGGCAGTTTTCAGTGCACATCTGTAAACCATCAGATCATGCATATCCTTTCCAGAAAGAAGATCTGGTTTTACAATAATCACATGCTATTTCTTTTCAGAAAGGAACATTATGTTACTAAAATGCTATCCACATAGGATGTTTTGTCTAACTGGCAGCACAGAGTTTAGGGATGGGACTTACTACTTTGAAAAAAAGGCTTAGAACTGAGACAGTTTGCATACATTCTTAAAATAAAGCACAAACCAATGCTAGAAGTTTATTTCTTGAATAATTTTTTGAAGTCGATAGATGTCGCAGCTCTTAATGTGTGTTTGTTAAAGATGACCTATTAAAGACTAATAGAGTCTAAAAATGGATTTTTTTTCATTTCATAACATTGGAGGAGGACATGAAATGTGAGATTCTTTCCTTTCCCTTCATCTGACTAGTTTTTTATTGTTTTAGCTTTTCTTGTTATTTTTAGTTGAATCTGCTAGATCTCAGTTTGAGTAGTCCTGTGGAACAAATTATGTAAGAAATAGATTGTTTCTTCCATTTGTGAATGGAGGTCTTATTAAAAGGTTTTAAGTATGAATGGTCACCAATTTTTCATTTAACAGGTTTTTGCTACAAAAGTGTGATTTGATTGAACAAATAATTGGCAAAGAATAGATATATATTTTAAAGGGCTTCTGATACTGTTCAGTACTCTGTTACAGACACTTGTCTGCTTTCTTTTTAACTTATCCAGCTTGCTGCTATGGAGCCCTGGCTTTCAGAGCTTCACACCTAGGGAACATCTGCAACATGATCTGTTTCAGTGTTAAAGATTGCTAAATTGCCATGAAAGGTCTTGATGGTTTGAGTTCCCAAGCATTAACTTCCTACTTCAGCTGTGGTTCTAAGGATGTCCTGGTCACTGGGATTCAAAACTTACCAGTTTGTCATGCTTTTATAGGAGTGGAAGACCACAGCTAACTCCGTGCTGTAGCTTGCTCCATCATAAAAGCAGCATACACTTCCCAGTATTTCTTCCGAGTACGATGTCCTACTGTGATTTTTACTTATGTAATAGAAATGGCACAAATGTCCATCAAGTGGCAGTGCTTAGCTCTCTCAAAATCAGGAGGGAAAGCTAGTTATCTTTATTTCATTTCTTATTCTCATTTTTGAATTCTACAAGTATAGATGGAGTTCAAATTCTACTTACACTCAGACAAAAACATATTAGATAAGAAATACTTGTGGACAAAAGAAGCTGTGCTTTTATTCCGCTCCTTTTAAATAGTTCCATTTAAACAATCTGTGGTGCCTGTGCATATGTGTATTTTTATGTACACATTGGTCATATCTGGCTGGTTTGTCCATATCTTGACTCTGAATTAGTTGGAGATAAGAATTCTGTTATTCTGAAGATTTAAGAACTTTAAAGAGGGCAAAACATAAAAGTTACTTCGTAACAATAGAACATTCCATACTTTTTTGTTCTTTGCTTTTGTTATGAGAAAAACAAACACATAAAAATCACTATTAGTAATCAAAATGTCACTATTAAATGAAAATTCACTGTTAAGTGAATGTTTTCTATGCTTTCATTTGATTAAATAAACATGTTGAATTTCTCAGGGTTATATGTGGTAGCTGAAAATGGATCAAAGTCAGCCTGAGCTGAAATTGCATTTTAAAAACATTTTACAAATTACATTTTAAAAACATGGAAGAAATAAAATTCTTGCTCTATTTAATTTCCTTTAGTGTTGCTTTCTTTGTTTCACTAGCTTTTAATAGTTTGGGGTTTTTTTTCCATTGGTTGTCTTAGTTACTTGAAATTTGGCTTGTATTTACTAGGACTGCGTTTCCCTGTCTTCATTGCTTTTCTTTATTTACTCTTATTAACTTGTCATGCCAGATATGACTGTGTTTTTCCAAGCAGCTACAAATTAATATGGAGTGTGCCTTCTCTGTGCAGGTTTTTAGAACTACAGTGAGAGAAATTCAGTTATCTCAATGTCATACCGAAATTCCAGTCTTACTATAAAAAATACAAGGTGCATATACAACGTTCATCTCGGCCAATACTAGATATAGCCTAGATATGAGACCCCAGCACCAGGATGATTATTGCACTAACCAAGCTGGATTACAAGTAATAGATCTTCAGACTTTTGATCACGTCTTATCCTTGTGCTAATTTCACAATTTATTTTCTTTTTTTTGAGACGATACTGAATTGCTGCCTAACACTGACAAAATAGGAACTCTTGTTCCTTCAGCTGTAAATTTTACTTGGCTTCAGTGAGCAGTGATGGAAGTTTTGAATAGTTTGAAAATCAAAACTATAGCAACATCCAGAGATGCAGTGTCAGCTGGGACACTACACCTTCTGGTAATTAAGGACTCTTAGAATCCTGTGATCAGTAAAAGCTTGTCATTTATTTCCAGGATTCATGCACTAAATTTTCTTGCATAAGTACTTTTACACTTACCAAATTTTGCCAAAATGACAGCACATTCATTTGCAATTGCAAGCTGTTTGCTGGTAGGGTATTGTACTGTATCATGTATTGACCTTGTATAATTCATGGTCAATTATCAGTTAATATCAATCTAATTCTAGTTAAGTCTTTACTTGTTCTTTTTACCTGATCCTGGTTCTCTTTTTTCCATCTGTCTGATTCTTTTCCTTGTATTTATTCAAGGCTATTAAAAATTAGTAAAACATAACGAGAAAGTAATTGAATAGAGCATGGAGAGGATTTTAAGGAACTACTGTAATAGAGAAAGGTTAGTATAAAAAACAGGTTTAAGAAAGCTAGGAAAATTGATAATAACTTCCTGTAAAATTTCTTTCTTCTGCAAATTTAGTATATTTCAGAAAATATCTCTTTTTGTAAGAATAGGTGTACTTGATACGGTACTATGCTAGTAGTGCTTTTTAATGAATGGATGATGGATATCTTTCTCCTGAAGTGAAATAGGTTAATGCCTGTTAGATGTAGAAGATTTTTGTAGTGGGTTTCTGTTGTGAGGTTTTAACTCTTCATTCCAAACATAATCATAATAAAGAGAGAGAAGAACTAATGAAGGATGCTTGTACCATATGATAGAGCTGCTGATGTGAATCCACAGCCACAAACACGGTGACTATACTTGATTTCAAAATATTTTTTTCCAAGCTCTGCTTTTTTCCCATACCATCATGCATTACATGACGAATGGCTCTGAGCACAGATGGAAATTCCAGAAATTGCCACACATCACACAGATGAGCTGCACTCAGAACGTGTGCAAAATTCCTTGTGTAACTACAGGAAAGAAGCAAAAGATGCAGAAGAGCTTCATTTGCTTGGGAAATAGTTGGGCAGCCTGGAGTTATCTGCAGACTTACCAGCATATAGCTAATAGTTTATTAGCACATTCAGTTTATTATCTGCAAAAGTAAATTCTCAGTTCAGGACTGAATCGTCATTTAAGACTAGACAAACTGCTAGGGAAAGGCTTTATTAAAAAGCTAACAGCTTCCCCTTCCTTTATCAACACTCCTGTAGCTGTCTCTCTTTACTAATAATTGAAGTTCAGTTACATAATATGTTACTAAAAGAGCCACTGATCAGACGTTACATAGTGAGCTGTAGGCAGGTATTACAGTAAAATTCCTGTATTGTTGTGTGGTGGAAGAGATCAGAACAACAGATTGGAGTTTGTATTTTAGCATGGGTATAATTCTGTGTCTCAAAGTGGGAGGCAAAAGAGGGCAGCAATTAGAGAGAGTTCACTTTCTGTTCCTTCCTCTGAAGAGCTGAAAAGGGCCTCCACTTTAATTAGTCTATTTTGCAGTGGAAAGGCCACAATCTTTTGCCCTAACCCCCCTGAAATCTTTAAGTTACTCTTTTTGATAGACAACAGTCTTAAATGAAGTTAAAGTCACCTGTTTGTGGATTTCTATAACACAGATACTTTATACAAACCAGTATTTCTTTCCTTCTTATCACATGAAATGCTGAAGAAGTTTCTATGACTCTAATCATCATCATCTAGCAGTTTGTAAGCAATTTACTGAACAAAAGTGCACAACCCTTGGCAAAAAATATGCCAAGGTGTCACACCAATGCTGTTTCTGGGCTGTGACTACTATTCCAAGCAAAATACAGAGAACCCAATTCTATTATGTATTCATTGTATATGTAGCACTGAATTCCACAGTGTGTTCAACAACTTCAATAAATTGAAAAGTAATAGAATGCTAAGAAAAATAAAATAAGTAACTTATACCTATAGCAAAGAAATTACATGTATCTCTTGAAAGAGCTATGAACAAGGTTTTGTTATCAATGAGTTTATACTGACTGTATTACATACACAAATAAAGTAGCAATTTTATCAGATGCTGAGTAAACAACCAAAATCCCATAGGAGTAATAACACCATTCAGAAGCACCCATCTATATATATAGAATGCTATATATTTGTCTTTGTATCTTGCCAAGTGCATCTATACTGGTCTTCTCTACACTGTAGTGTACTCTCCTGTTCCTAGCAAATCAGCTAATGGTTTGTTGATCATTGAAACCATCCCAAAAATGTCCTTTGTTGCTTAATAGAACAGGAGATTCCAGTGAAAATATTACCCTACCTAAAGGAGGCTTATCTTAATTCTTGATGAAAGGCAGCTTAATTCTTCAGGTTTCACCTCATTTGTTTTGTCTATTCATGCCTGATTTGATATTTAGCTGAATTAATGCAGAGACTCCTGGGCAGCTTGCACGTTCTTCAAGAGCTCTGCCCATAAGTGATTGCCAGAGACCAGTGAGATGTATCACCTGCCTGGAAATACGATCAGTTTCTAAAATATTGTTGAGACTTTGTGTAGCATAACCAGGAGACTCTGAACCTGTCAAGGCTCTCTGAATTCTGGGACCTACACTGTTTGTCTGTCATATCAGGTGTGGTTATACAATATATCGCCTTCCTCAAGCCTTCTAATGTTTCATTAATCCAAGGCATTGAATAAATATTGGATTTGGATGCTGCATTTACTACCAAAGACAAAAGAACAAATAGACCCTCTGATCATATTCCTGGAAGAATTTAAGTATTTTGTTGGGCTGCCTTCCATATAGCCATTCAAATGGTGAAAAGTCCAAAGAACATATTGTTTCTTTTCAGGTCCTTTGAATCTCTGTCCTGCCACTGTGTTGGGGATTATCATCCCCAGGAAACCTCTGAATAAAGGAAACTGTCCAACCATCTGCTGAACAGCCTGTACAAAACACAAGGTTCTCTGACCTTGGACAAAATCTGTCTTGATACAAGAGAATGTTAGCCAGTTGCAGAGGGTTTGTGGGAGCAGTCTGCTTCCCAAGATTCTGTACTACACTGTGCTCTAAGGGGTTTTTGTTAGTTTGTTTTTTTTCTTCAAGTTCCTTTGGGTTACAGACATCTTGCTGTCTCAGCACCATTTTCAGCAGGATACTGGCTAATGAACAAAAAGTGAGGGTCAGAAGGAGGACAATATTTTTCCATTAAATGTTCCAAGCCTGTTTTCAGGAGCCAAGACCATGGATTACAGCCTTAGGACTGTATTTCAAGGTACCACAGTTGGTTAGTAACAGTTAACATCTTTCTTGTCTCCCTGTGTATAGTAAGAAATGTACACCATCAGAGGCTGCCTCCATATACATACAAATCTCTGAACTATCAGGCTAATGCTCAAGGCTGGATTTTTAGTATGTTTTCTGCCAAACTTACCACCGCTAAGTTTTCTTATTTGTGCCAAAGTTATCTAGATTGGCAGCACAGATATCTGTAGTGTTTCACCACCCTGCACCTCATGCGCACTGCGTGGCATTTCCCAGTGAGAGAGTAATCCATCTGTGTGGCTCTTTCATAGAACCATCCCCTCGATGGTCTCAGGATTCTTTGCAGTGGCTTCAGAGTTAACTGTACTCCATTTTTAAGACTTCTTCCGTATTTGCTGGAGTATCTCCCAGTGCCGCAGCAAAGACTTACACTTTAATGGGTTCACAGAAAAGAACAGAAATTGCTGTTAGTTGTCTCCCTAGAATTGCTGTTGTTGTAATGGCAATGTTATGCAAGGCGTTCCTATAATTGCTAACAGGACTGGTTTCCCTGTAGTTTCTGTTGGATTTCCTGATAGTTATTAGTGGGTTATAATAACTATTCATAGGATTTGTTGTTAACGGTTGTAGTTGTCTTCACCAGAATCTGCTATAGAGTTGTTTTTGCTGATCCTTCCCCTTTACTGCATTTTTTGGATCTATGTTTTCCCATGGCTGTATTGTTCATGTTTGCTGTTACATATAGGTAATCCAGCCCAAGCAATGTTTTTAACGTCTCCAACAGTAACAGTTCTGTCTTTATTGCTAGTTAAATCAAAAAGACTGGAGTGATTTTGCTCTTTGCATGAAAATAAACCTCACAAAACTTCTTAGGCATCTATGCCCCTTAGCCAATCTGGAGTCTAATGAGGTTTCAGTGCTTGCCCCTATATCCAGCTCCTAATGCACTGCTACTACTACAGGTGAAGGTGGCGATCCCCTTTGACAGTGCTTGGCAGCATCTGTGTGCTGCTCCTGTCCCATCAGGCCTCTGCACTTTACTGCATTTGGAGAGGTCCCATATGCCCTGATGCAATCCTCATAGTTACAGTGCCCCAATTATTTAATTCTTCATGTGCAAAGGTAATATTTTGAAATCTCAGTTGTTGATGTATTTAATAGAGAACATCATTGTATAAAATTCTGCTTGTTAAAAGCAGGGTTCCCATATACACAATAAAGGCAAATAAGCAATAAAACCCATCTATCTACTAATAAGAAAAAGTTGGCAGCTGACTCAAGTCACATAGATAACAACAGTCTACTATGCAGCTCCAACAATCAAAAAGGGTTTCTTTCTTTTGAAAGCAGAATGGTCGTTGAGTACAAATTTTTAATTAAACGACTGCATAGGTTTTGAGCATAAAAATGAATTTTTAGTCAAAAGAAAACTTCTGATTTACTTACATAGTGAAAAGTCTCATTAATATTTACAGATGTCCACATAATTTTAGTATAGAAATATCCAAACCATTCTTTCAAACACAGAGAGGCCCTAGTAAGTTTGCAGTTATTTTAGCTCATTTCATTAATTCAGTTGTTACTGTCAATTTCTGTCACATTAATTTTCAATATGTGTAGCTGAGTACTCTTAGAGCACTACACCAAATACAGATTCACATAGACCTATTGAACACAGGGGCATTTCTCGTTTCTAACAGTTTTCAGTTTTCCCAAGACATTCTACCTCCTCCTTGCAGAGCGGTTTGGGCATGATTTCTAATTGCATGAGTCAGATGTTCTTCCTTTTCCACAGCCTCCCACTTTGATATCAATCTTTTCCAGATTCATGGAGCAGAGAAATACAAAGCAATTGAGAACTGAGCAATGTGATGAATGATAACAAATTTAGAAACTAACGGTATTTCAATTTCTGAAAATGAACTGGCTAGTCTGTGAATTGAAAGTGCACAACTACCAAAAAGCAAGCACGAGGTATTTTCTTGATGCCAAGAGATTTTCTTTCTGTGGAATATGACTTTTAATTCAAGAAGCTTTCCAGTCATTTCCTTGTCATAAATTTTAAGTCATGGATGAGACATCAGTTTTTTTTCTATTCCTTTGCACACAAAATTCCAGTCTAAAAAAACCAACCTGACTCTAATGAGTCCCTTGCATCAAATACACAGTCTTGAGAGGCCAGCTGAATATGCTTCTTTTCCCACACTGGTAAAAGTAATTACCAAACAAAGCAATTTGATACCTCCTTCTACTAGTTATAGGGCCAGCACTTAAACTTGTTATTTTCTCAGAAACCCACCTTCTCTAAGTTTTCTTAACCACTGTTAGTTCAACTGCAATTCTGAGTAGGTAGACCCAATCAGTACCAGGATTGTGCTGAATTATTGCAGCTTTATTGTGAACAGAAACCAGGCAAGTAATGAGGAGATAGTGCACTAGTAGAAACTATTTTGAAAAATGAGGGGCTTGGCATCCAGCAATATTTTTTCAATGTCATTAAATATGCCATCCAAATACAAGTTGGAAAGAGGGAGGTGGACTGATAAACCCTAGTGTTGAAAAAAATGGGCTGGCTTCTGACCCGTTATGCTTGTGTCTGTTCTGATGAGCCTGCATTGACTTTTGCCCACATTTTGCCATCAATATAGTCTACAACAGGTATTTTTCCTTAGCACCTGAGTTTTGCACCAGCATTCTTTTTTCTTTCCCCTTTCTCTTTCTCCCCTTTCTCTTTCTCCCCTTTCCTTGCTCTGTCTACTTCTGACCTAATCAGTTGCTGCTGAGAAAAAACCAACCACAAATTGGTTTCTTGGAGTGTGCTGAAAAAGCCATACTGTAATAAGAATACAGGAAGACAGGCAGTCTTGCATACTGGTTGAGTAGTCTGCACAGCTTCTGCTGTCTCTATAATCTACTGAATCTTGGTATTTTTTGATTTTTGTTACTTGATTTGTCACTTTTCTGATGTTTCCCCCCACTTTTTGAAAAAATAACAAAGGATTTGCACATCTAAATTGAATAAATGAAAATTAATCAAGACTGCAGTTTCATGTCTGTAGAGTAGTGGGCTCATATGATCATGTGCAGAAGCAAAGAAATGGCGTTTGTGTGGTGGAAGTCCTAAGACTTAATTCAGAAACTGAAAAAGCAATAGCCAGCAATGAGAAGCATAACACTGCCTCAGGAAGCCAAGTCCCACCAAGAAGCTAATGACAATCATCTGTCTCAAAATAAATAAATATGCTGGAAATGAACAAAACCAGATGTTTTTTAAAGTTAAATGGATGCTTGAAATCTTTCCAAACTCAAAGGAACTTTGCTCCTAATGTCTGATTCCCGTGTACCCAGAACTCTGGCAGAGGCCTCCCCCTCCAGCAGTCTGTTCCAAGACACTACAGGCAGACATTTAATACTGAATTTCTGGTTCTTCCAGAGTATTTGGAAATTATTTGGAAATACTAAATTTGGAAAGAAAAACCTATTGAAAATGATGCAAAGTTTTTATATGGAAAGATTGCTGCTTTCCATTTATTTGAAACATGTATGAAGCAAACATCTAACACTCTTTTCATATCTATTTAGCACCTTTGTGCTGCTGAATGAAACAGGAGTCCCAAGACCAAGCAAGTTAAGAGCCTGATGTGTTCTTGATACCTACATTGCTTAAGATAGTCTTGGTAACCTGTATTTCTGATAAGGCCTTTCTATGTGAAACATTAAGTCATTAACTACAGCATACTGTCATCTGATATTGCTGCAAGGTATTATGGGATGTACAGTGGCAGACTTGGGCTGAGCAGGCATAGCTATGTCCATGTAGCTTACCCACAGTACTAATAGTCCTGCATGACAGGGTAGAAGGCGTACAAGTGGTCTCTGCCTGATGGCAGCAAATTCACCCAGAGCCATGTGTGAGCACAGACTACAGAGAGTCTGGATACACAGATTAGTTATAAACACGTGCTTATGTTTACAATACTATATAAGCAGAGCTATTGAGGCTGAACATGTGGATAAATATTTATACCTAAGAGATGTCATTTCAGGAGAAGTTAATATAATTCCCACCAACAAACGCCATGCAAAAAGGCCATGAAAATAGATTCAAAGTCAACATGTCTAAACTTTCTTAGAATGAATTTGAGTTGAGAGTTCTCTGAATCTATAACATTTGCATTAACAAAAACATGCTTGATGATTCCAAATGTCACAATACTGCATAAATACAGACATCCTATAAGCAGTCAGGTTCCAGAATGTCTAGCATGTAGATAGCCTCAAACACTACCTGGAATAATGCTGTGAAATGAACAAAAATAATAAATGCCAGACATTCTTTATGGTTTGCATCATCAGGAAAACAGATACACTTAAAAATTATTTAGTAGCTTACAAGAAGTGTACATGAAAAATTACAATCTCAATATTAAAAGGCCATGACTGTGCAAAATGTCTGTTGGTGTTTGTAGTGTTGGGCCAAACTGAGTGCATGGTAGTTACTCTCTCATTTAGTTTTCTGTATCTTATTCTTTGCCTGAATAAGTATACATTATATTATTTGCTATTGACAAATATTCTTCCTGTGTTAAACTTAAAAATTGCTTGTATATGTGATCCAAGCAAGGTTTCACAAAGGTGAAAAGCTTGTTCATCACAATATTGCTTTAGTTCTACCATCTTATACCAAATTTGTATATGCTGTATAAAGGGTTTAAACAGCCTTTTAAACCAGTGACTTATGACTTCTGATCAAAATCAAAAGCATCAAAATTTATTGCGAAATACTGTGCATTGTTATTTCCATCACAATTATAAGTAAATATGAGTCAGGAATGCTTTGGAGAGGATAATCACTTTTCATGAAGTCACCATCACAATTTTGAAATCTTGGTAGGTTCAAAGAGTTCAAAGATACAGTTAAATGCCAATTACACATTTAAAACCAAACCCAAATTTTAACTTTTTGAACTTTTCCTGCCTCTGAGTTCAAATGAATTATCTTCAAGTAGTTCAGCACTGTAATGATTATTGATCTTATTCCATAAAATACTTCTTCCTTGTGGTAGTGTATATTAGGAAATGAGGAGACATAAGGGTATTTAGTATTCTTTCTATACTACCAGACTCACTAGCAAGAAACGTGTGTTTATGTTTCTTCTTATATTTCAAGGTATTTTGGAAAAAAACAAACAAAAGTAACTATACTAACTTTTTTTTTTTTTTTTTTAAATCTGAGAAACATTATAAAAAGAATGTAGAGGTCGAGGTGATACTGTCTTTTATTCTCAGATAAGGAAATTGGGTTACAGAGAGCTAAGTGTCTTGGGCAAAGCCACCTGCAAACTATATGTCAGTTCTGCTAACAGCTATGGCACATTTGTTTATATTTATAGTTATATATATCTTTATATTTACTGTAAGGGTAGGGCATATCTTTTCACTATTTTCTCTGCTCAAATATAGTTGAGAGCTATGATCTTTTCTCAGTTTTGTAGAATGATTGTCCCATGAAATAATAATAAAAGTATTTGATTGACTGTAGTGACACATCAAAGGAAGCTGTGTAAAGTAATGTGCATAATAAGCAAAACTTCTGGGTCAGTGGAAAAAAACCTTTGGCAAAGGAATTGGAATCAACGAATATAGGTTGATGTAGAAACAAAGTTTTTCTCAAATATATTCCATCTGTGTTAGAGACAGTGGCTAAAGGTTATATGACTTAAAAAGGTACTCTATGAAAATAGAGAACTCTATTCTTATTGTCACAGCTGAACGTATCCCAAATTTAGCTGCTGTTTAATATTCTGGTAGTGCAGATTTCACTGTAGTTTACAATAAGTGTTAGAGAATTCACTTCCCATTTTTATATACCCACCTCCAGTGTGTTTAGAAGTTATGTACTCAGTAGCATACTATCATAGCTTCCACATCTCATTGTGGTTTTGGACACCTTTAATCACGGACATGTTTAGCCAGCAAAAGAAATAAGACCTGGAAGAACACCTAGAGTGTACAGATTCTTAATGTTACATTAAGATCCATTTCTGTGGTAAACAAATTTTCATCTCTCCATTCTCGTGTCCTAAAGATTATTGTTGTAGTCATGTCAATATTGATTCACAAACTGGTGTAAATAGACTTTTTTTTTTCTTTTTTAAACCTCATCTTTCCCTTTACTGTGCTTTATCAACTTTAATAGGAATTTAGGGTTCACAATGCAGAATTAAGACATGGTAAGCTTTTAGTAAGGAAGATAGAAAGCAGCTCACTCCTTTCGATATCACTGTTATTTTTCTGTATCACATTTATTTTTCTATGACACAAAATTAAATATTTTGGTATTTATTTCTGTCTTTCTGCCAGTAGACATTAAACTCTAAAATGGGTCTGTAATGCAGATTGGTTGTACAGACTTTTAAGATATTCTATTTCGATTATAGGGTATCTGAATAGCAACATTCAGAAATACAGTATTTTGTGTCATATACATAGCAGTATGTATATGTATTGCTATGTACATACATATACATGTCACATATATGTATGTGTAAATATATGTGTACGTGAATAGTTAGCACCACACAGGAAAAAAGCTGAGTCTCAAATCATACCTCTTCTTTCTAAAGAAAGATTACTGCTCAGTGCTGAGGAATGTAAGAGTGTCCTATTCATAGCAGTTTCTGACAGAGCATTTAGTATAACCATACAGAGACATAACAAATGAAAGAACTGGAAAATATTTGTGTACTTGTTAAGTGCCAATAAGGTTAATAAAAGGCACAACTGCCACAGACATTATGCAACATGGACTAGTAAGACCTTCTGTTTCTAGAGGATGTGGTATGAAAGAACAGCACATAGTCTGCAAGATGTAGAGCAGATTTTTTTTAAGGAGTAGCATTACTCAGCAACTTTCATACCCAGGAGTCAACTCTTTTTCATTTCTTTGAGGATCTTAGGTGTTCAGTTTTAGCTGGTTACAGGGTGCTTTATGTTTCTTTTTTAAATGGGAAAGGACACATTTTTAAGAAAAAAAAGCAAAATAATAATGTAATAATAACAATGATGATGATACCGTGAACTATTTAACTTCTGAAGTTTAAAATAATTTAGAGATGTGATTTGTCCCATGGCAGAGCAGATATTAAAGGTAAGTGTTCTGCTAAGAGACTGGAGAAGGAGAGAATGGGGCAAACTGTTAATCAACTTTGCCACAAAGGCAAATATTGCACCAGGCTACAGTATCTTACTGGGTAAGACTGGTGCACTTGAAACAGTTTTTGCCCCTTCAGAAATGCCGTTGCCACTTGACACAAACCGTTTAAGACAGCAACCCTTTTTTTTGCTAAGTGTTTCCAGGGAGGATCATGGGACAGGGCATGTTGCCACTGGCTCTATATGATTATCATGGTCTGGGCACAGAGCCAAGGTCTGGGCGTTTCAGCATTTCATAACCTCTCAGCTGCGCTCACCACACCCTGGTCCCCACACCTCTGCCTGTCCTGGCTCAGCGCATTAACACCTGCTGGGCCTGGCAGCTGTCCCCCGAGACTCAGAGCCTCAGCATGTGCCCATGCTTCAGGAGCACTGCCAGGGACTTGCTATACTTCTGGCCCATCCTGGTGGCCTTCCTCAGCCCCAAGCCCCACACCTCTGTGCCTGCCCCACATCTGAAGTGGTGCCATGAGCTGCACCTCCTCATTATGCTCAGGATTCATTCTCATAGTCCTCCCTCGCCTCCGGTCTCCTTCATGCCTGCCTTGCCTCTGGAACCCTGCCCTGCTATCTGCCATCTCACCACACCTGGTTCCTATCATCCTCCCAGCCCCTAAGCTTTACTCCACAACATCTGCTCTGCCTCCAAAACAGCGCTGGGGCCGCAACTCCTTAGTGCTGCCTTGCCTGTCCTACCACCTCTCTCAGCCCAGGGAAAAGCTCATGCGCACACCCACTGACACTACACCTCATCTCCGTACTCGAGACTCTGTGTCGCCTCTCTGTCTCCAGAAACTTTGAGCTCAATGTCTTATGTCATGACTTCTTGGTGGCATACATAAAACCAAACACAGATGCTGCCCACACCTCACTAATTTGTGGTTTATTCTCTTCACATGAACTCCAGGTGAAGTAATCTAAATGTTGGTCTGCCAGATAAACATGAAAGAAACTACAGGACAATGTTTCAAGTATCATGACTCGCAGATCATTCCCAGCATGGCAGGTCTCTGCACTGACCTGTTGCGGCTCACTGTTTAGCTTCTGTAACTGACCTCTGAAATACCATGTGCTAGAGCAGTGGCAGGGCATGCTGCTACTGACCTGGCAGAAGAAATGCTTCCACAGGGCAAAGAATCTGATAATTAAGCCCTTTATAGCCCCAAGGGAGAATTGCAATTTGTTCAGATGGGCAGGAACTACAGATACCTTCATTTTCCTGCTTAAGGTGTGTTGGCACCTTTGGTTTAGGCCAAATCTGGCACAGAGTTACACTGCCAGGGTCACAGTTATATCCCACAGCCAAGAGGAAAGGTAACTGACAGTGGAAAAAGTGTGGGAATAGGAAAAAGACAACAGAAACATTGAGAAAGATGTTCAAAGTGAAGTATGTTATGGATAGATTGTCATAAATGCATGTATATTCATCCCTTCTCTGCATCGCAGTACCTGCAGTCCCAAACTATGCACAAATCCTTCAAGAAGCTTTCAGTGTGCTCCCCCCTAAAATGCTCAGACTGTGCCCTTCCACTACACAAGAGTCCAAGGTGGGCTGTAGGAAGCACCATGTGGACTTAGTAATGCTCTAGTTGGAACAGGTCTAGTTAGACCTGTAGTCCTTTTCCCTCTACCGCCATGACTTCTTTGTACCCCAGTTTGGTACAGTTTGTAGAGTTGGGAGTTACCTTGATTTTAATACATTCTTTTTAAGATAAACTTCTTCCAACAGGGTTAAGAAAGAAGAGCAAGGCTATGAGCTTGTCACAGCTGTTAGACTTGTTGAAGAGGGCTGCAAGAAGTAATGGAGAAAAGTAGCTAAGAAAGAGCAGTGGAAAATAGAGTTGTGGGTATGAAGAATGGTTTTTGCTTTCCTAACACACTGCAAACAGCTAAAACCAAGTAAAAATTACAAAAGAACGTGATTAAATACTTTATATATTGTACTTTTTATGGCCTGACCTTCTTAGTTACCAGTGGATTCAGTCTAGGGCTATGGTTATCATTATTCCTAAACTACAAGTACTCTTAAACTACAAAAGATTTCTCTGAATTTCTTCTTGTTCTTATGGCATTAAGTACATTTTACATATTTCTACCTCACTTTTTTTCTTTCTATCTGCTTAAGTAAATGAAAGTGTGAAGTCCTTCCTAGTTTCAGATTTAACATCATACCCAAGAGAGTTCTCAAATACTATCTAAGCACATACATTTTAGGTCATCAGAATTAAAAAACCTATCTTTATTTCTGGCAATAGGGTTCCTGACCTTTACATATACCAGAGAAACATTTTATCTTCTCATCTTCTTACATGTCCCTGTGTTACTTCAAATCACTACTGAAGATTGTCAATTCAATTATTTCGGTCTGAAATACAGTTCCAGTGGTGTCTGGATCCTTCCTAATAAATAGCTACAGTTAGAATCTGAAATCTCAAATGCAAATCCATAGTTCCTTCAAACTCTTGGATTCATTTGTCATAGAGGAGTTTAAGTTTCAGACTACAGAGGCTTTGCGAGAAAGTAAATAATATATTTTTATCTTATAGAAACATGTCTGGAATGGAAATTTCACTTTTACTTATAGTATTTTGTTAGTGTATCACAAACATTTTTGTATTAACAGAAGTATTTCATGAATGTTTAACTCTATGTCAACTCAGTAATGCAAAAAAAATCAGAATGGGAAATGCTATCATTAAAGCATATATTGACATTTTCAGTGTTCTGGAAAAAAGTGTCAGCATCACAAAATACTATATCTTGTAATCTTCAGTCAGAAGAAAGCACATTGAAATGTTCATGAATCAGAACATTTAATATCCATTTTCTTACACTGCAAATCAATTCACAATGAAATGGTATTCCCTTCGATGCCTTCAGGGAGATGGAGTTCAAGGAGTTTCATATCCCCTTTCTCTGCATTATCTAGTAAAACTGTATTTCTTAAAATGCATCACACAAGTACATCGAAGGGGATACATTTTGCAAGTTTCATCAGTATCATCCTGCAGATGAAAACACCAGGGCTGATGTCAGGGATGAATTTGGCATTTTATCTCTTGCAGTGAACCAAGTACCATAGGGACTGACTTACTAAAATGTCCTGTTAGTTTGGGAAGATCTTTTTGTCCTTCCTGGAGAAATAAAACTTTTCCAAAGCCAGAATTACTTACATATGGTCCCTCAAACCTCACTTTTCATGGTGTGTTCAGATAACAATGTCCTGCTCATGGCAAAGCAGGATTGTGGTCATCCTTAGTGCATGTCTGAAAAGAGGCTGCATCTTATGTTTGTTATGCCATCTTTTCCACTGCACCACCTCCTCCACCTGAGACATCTTCTATGTCTGATTAAGTTAGTCAAGGCAATTTTCTTATGACATTTTAAGGGTGTGGTGGGTTGACCCTGGCCCGGCACCAGGTGCCCACCAAGCCCTCCTATTGCTCCCCCCACCCCCGTCAGCACGG